>CABIKL010002793.1:0-11984 GCA_902196195.1 Aptinothrips rufus
CTAAAATACTTGAGTTTACCCTATTTCCCTCTTTATTAATTCTACTTTTATCTGTTTTCTAATCCATAACTGGGGTTTCAAGAGCTTTGCCTATGAAGTCAGTGTGCTTCTTGAAATGCAATATACTTTTATTACTTTAATTATGAAAATCCGTTAAGCCTTCTTGCCAATTACTACAATATTTTCACTTGGAAAAAAGTAGTCAGGTATAGCCATGTTTTTTGGTGCAGGACCGCCAATTACTCGGCCTGATGTGTCATAATATGAACCGTGACAAGGGCAGAACCAACCGTTGCCGTCTTTTGTAGCGTGATCAACTGGTACACATCCAAGATGGGTGCATATTCCAATCATAATTAACCATTCATCTTTTCCTTTGTATACTCTTTTTTCATCTGATTCAGGATCTCTCAAATTTTCTGCATTTATGGCTCTTGCAGCCTCAACCTCTTGTTTTGTGCGCTTGCGGATAAATACTGGCTTACCTTGCCATTTTACCTTTTTTTCTTGTCCTTCTTGAATATCAGATAGATTAACCTCAACCGTAGACATCGCTAAAACCTCAGCAGAAGGATTCATAGACTTAACCAATGGCCAAAGACCGCTTGCAGCTCCTATACCTGCCATGGCACACGTAGTTAATGTGATAAAATCTCTTCTACTCTTATTTTTGGCAAAATCTTTAACAAGAGATATTTTTTTATTCTTCTCATTCGTCAATGATTTTTTATTTTTAGTTAACTTCTTATCCATCAATCTCTACTTGAACATAGACATATATTTTAATTTAAATATTATAGATTAATCAATAGAAATTTGCACTATTTGCTTAACCTTTGCTATACAGTTAAGAAGAAACAGAGTTTTCAATTTCGGAAATACTATCTTCAGTGGAATCGGGATCCTCAATTTTCGCTACTGACACCACCTTTTCTCTACTCTCTGTTTTAAACAGAGTGACTCCTTGAGTGCTACGTCCTGCAATTCTGATATCATTTACTGAAATACGAATTAACTTTCCTTTATCTGTAATAAGCATGATATTATCACCCTGTTCAACTGGAAAGCTAGCAACAACATTACCGTTTCTGTCGGTAGTAAGGATATTTGTAATACCAACACCACCTCTATTTGTTACCCTATACTCGTACGCAGAAGTTCTTTTACCAAAGCCATTTTCAGTAATAGTTAATATGAACTCCTCATTCATTGCAAGTTTTAAGAACAGTTTGTTATCTATTCCTAAATCATTCAAAGTCTTTTCCAATTTAGAATCAATGGAGTTATTGATTGCAGTTCCCAGTCTTTTTGCAAGTGGAACTTTTAAGTAAAGTTCTTTTGTTTCTGTTGCTACACCTATCCCATTTAATATGGTCATAGATATCACGCTGTCATTCTTTGCAAGTTTGATACCTCTTACGCCATCTGAATTGCGACTTTTAAATTGACGCACATCACTTACAACAAATCTGATACTTTTGCCGAATCTTGTTGAAAGAAAAACATGATCAATTTCATTGCATACTTTAACTGATATTAACTTATCTCCTTCATCGAGCTTGATTGCTATTTTTCCATTGCTTGGAATATAGTGAAAATCTGCTAAAGAGTTGCGCCTTATGTTCCCATGAGCAGTAGCAAAAACTATGTTTTGATTTTCGTCATTTTCACTTGGTAATGGCATTATATTAGTTATAGTTTCACCATCGCTAAGCGGGAATATATTAACAAGTGCTCTTCCACGTGCAGTTGGCTCTGCAATAGGTAACTTATAAACTTTTAATCTATAAACTCGGCCAATATTAGAAAAGAATAAAAGGCTAGTGTGGGTATTCCCAACAAATAATTTTGTGGTTACATCCTCTTCTTTTAATCCTTGTCCTAGCTTTCCTTTTCCACCACGACGCTGAGTTCTATAATGAGAAAGCTTCACACGCTTGATATAACCATTCATAGTTACGGTTATCACCATATCCTCTTGTGGAATTAGATCTTCAGCTTCAATGTCCGTATCTGATTCCTCTATTGAAGTTTTTCGCGGCACAGCAAATCTGTTCTTTATTTCTTGTAGATTGTTTTTTATTTCTTTCATCAACTTCTCTCCTGAGCCAAGAAAAGCGATATATTCTTTTATCAGGTTGATCATTGAACTTAGCTCAGCTTCTAATTTGTCTTTTTCAAGGCCTGTTAAACGTTGCAATTTCATGTCAAGAATAGCTTTCGTTTGCAGCTCAGTTAATCTATACACTCCGTCTTTCAAAAAGCTTGTGCTGTCTGAGATTAATCCAATAATTGTGTTTATCTCAGCTGAAGTTTTCCATTCTTTATTTAAAAGTTCTCTACTTGCTTCCGCAGGATCTTTTGCACCACGGATGATTTTTATCACTTCATCTATGCTCAAGACCGCAATGTAGAGCCCTATATATATATGAGCTTTTTCCCTCGTTTTTCTTAGACGAAACTCTGTTCTCCTGATTAATACTTCTTTTCTAAAATCAATAAAAGCAGCTATAATTTCTTTCAACGACATCAAAGCAGGCCTGTTGTTGTTGAGGACTAAAGTGTTAACACTAAAACTACTTCTTAGTGGAGTTAGTCCCAATATTTGATTAAGTATAAAACTTGCTTCAGCATTTCTTCTGAGGTCAATTACTACCCTAATACCAGACTTATCAGATTCATCCCTAATTTCTGTTATGCCATCAATTCTTTTTTCTTTTACAAGCTCACCTATCTTCTCAATTAATTTTACTTTATTTACCTGGTAAGGTATTTCATCAATCACTATTGCTTGCCTATCTTGTGACAGGTCTTCCATGTGAGTCTTGCCTTGCACAACAATTGATCCACGACCCGTTGCAAATGCTGATCTTATTCCAGACCTTCCAAGAATCGTTCCCCCAGTTGGGAAATCCGGTCCTGGCATCACTTCAAGTAACTCATCCAAAGTAACTTCAGGATTATCTATATATAACATACAAGCATCTATTATTTCTCCAAGGTTGTGAGAAGGAATATTGGTTGCCATACCAACTGCAACACCGCTTGCACCATTTACCAATAGATTCGGAAATTCTGCAGGCAGTACAACAGGCTCTGTTTCATTTCCATCATAGTTTGGCCTAAAATCAACTGTATCTTCGTCAATATCATTTAGTAAAAAATGCGACACTCTGTGGAGCCTTGCTTCTGTATATCGCATTGAAGCTGGCGGATCTCCATCTATCGAACCAAAGTTACCTTGCCCATCAATAAGTGGTAAAAGAAGAGAAAAATCTTGAGCCATCCTGACCAAGGAGTCATAGATAGCCATGTCACCATGTGGGTGATATTTTCCCATTACATCCCCGACTATACGAGCTGCTTTTTTATACGGTTTACCGGCATCGAACCCAGCCCTCGACATTGCGTATAATATGCGCCTATGAACAGGTTTAAATCCATCTCGCACATCAGGTATAGCTCGACTTATGATCACACTCATTGCGTAGGAGAGATAAGAATCCTCTAGCTCTTTCACTATTGAAACTGGTACTATGTTGTCTTGCATTTTCTATACTTTGATTGAAATAATTGTAATATTAATATTCAACTAGGCTAATGGGCAATGACAGACTTGAACTGCCGACCTCCTCGGTGTAAACGAGATGCTCTACCAGCTGAGCTAATTGCCCCTCTAGATATAATTCTATAGTTCAATGTTGTTGTTGTAAACAAAAATAGCGATACAAGCAACTCTTATGGAATCGCTGGGTGCGCACTATGGAGTTGTATAAATTTTAGCCTTGCTGCTACCTTGTATAAAGGTATTCTTTCACTTGCATTTTTTGACATGTTCAACAACTTTGAATAACATGCTGTGGCATTTTTAAAATCTGAGAGCTTATCTAGAATAACAGCTAAATTATAGGTATAAAAAATATTGTTTTGATCTAAAGAAATTGCTGCTTTCATATATTCTTTAGCTTTTACGTAATCCCCTTTTTTCATATAGATCAAACCTAAATTTGCTGATAAAGGGGCGCTATTTCTGAGTGTATCATACAATTTCAACATTTCACTCAATGCTAAATTAGGATCATATTGTGAGATTATCGTCAGAAAATTCTTTAATACATAAGGGTTGCTAGGATATTCTTTTAACAGTCTTGTGTAAATCTCTACAGCTTTTTTAAATTCTTTGTTAGCGTAATAGATGTTCCCTAGTCCAATTAAAGCACTTTCATGATAAGGAAATTTTGCGATAATCTGATTGAGGAGAGAAGTAGCTGTTTCACTATCTCCTAACTCAAAGGAATCTTTTGCTTTTTTTAAAATAGAGTATATGTCAAAATTCTTGCCAGAATTCTGCGAAATTTTGATATTAAATTTGTCACTTTTTCTCTCGATAACATCAAGATCTTTATATTTTTTATCAGCTTTTATATGCTTGACAACACTATCAAAGACCTTCTGTATCTCCAAATTTTCACTAGCATAGGTAACAGAAGACCTCCATAAAATCACAACGCAAATTAACATGCAGACAAACATAGATCCTAGTGTTGTGGCATTGGCTGCAGCGCGTAACCAGTAAATCTTATTTCTTTGAACTATACGCAACACATTACAAATTCATAAATGCTAAATTACTTATCTAATATAATAATAAAGATATTATTAATTGGCAGATACTATTTAGAATGAGTTAAAAGAGCACTTCTACACATTCCATATGGTTGCCAATTACACTCCTCACATGCGTAGTCAAATTTCTCTAAAGACATTTTCTTTCTAATTCTTTTTACTGCTTTACTCCAGGTCAAAATCTCGCCAATTTTTATTCCTAAAATTTCCATATGCCTTCTATCTAGCTCTAAAACTTTAGCTTGTGTGATACATTTACCTTGTTTAGTCTGGTTTGGGCAAACACTACAAATAGTGTCAAGATTATCAACTACTTCGATTTTAGTATTAGGATCACTAATTACTTTACTTGCTATCTTTTTGTAATTTTCTACAAAGCTCTGAGAATATCCATACCCTTGAAATGCAAGAGTGCACATAAAATGATGAGGACGAAACCTTATCACTTTTTCAAATACTGCAAAGCTGCTACAAGTAGAAAAATTTTTACCAAACCAGGAAGGATGAATGGTAAAACACCTACCATTATTGCTTGTTTCAGACCCACGTAAATAGTAAGCCAACTAATACCACAAATAAAGATTACGAATGTACCCGCCAGACAACTTAAAGAATTACACATAAATGATTTATATTTAGAGTTCAGTAATTCATTTACTCTGCTCATTACTACAACAGCAACTAAACAGCCAATCAAATATCCACCTGTTGGCCCGAGAAAAATGTGATAACCACTAGAAAAATTCGCAAAAACAGTCAATCCTGCTGCACCAAGTGATAGATATGTAAGCACAGAATAGAATGCTGTTCTGTGGTTAAATTTAAGCCCAATAAGCATTACTCCTAAAGTTTGCAATGTGATAGGCACAGGCTGCAATGGTATGCTTATTTGAGCCATCAAGAATAAAAGTAAAACGCAAGACAATATTTCAGCCAGTGTTGATCTGCTGCTAGATTGTGTTATAAACATACTTTCCCAATAAAAATAACTTATTAAATGTCATATATGTGTATGAGAGGTTTTGCAATTTAAATTTTGCTCATATTGTGCTACAATGAATTATTTATGCACTATTAAACTAAAAATGATGAGTAAACAAGATCTATTATCGTTGATGAAAGCAAGACACAGCGGACGTTCATACGATCCTACAAGAGCAATATCTCAGGAAGACATGGATATTTTAATGGAAGCTGTAAGGCTGACTCCCTCATGTTTTGGTGATGAACCCTGGAGATACGTAATATGCAACAAACAGAACAATCAAAGCGCATGGGAAAAGCTGCTAAATTGCCTTGATGAATCTAATCAAAAGTGGGCAAAAGATGCACAAATACTAATTATATCTCTAAGCGCTAAGAATTTCCGTAAATCTGACAAAGGTGAAAATTTTTGGGCTAATCACGATACTGGTGCAGCAAATTATGCACTTATGCTACAGGCTGCAGCTATGAACTTAATGGCTCATCAAATGGGTGGATTTGATAGAGATAAAATAGTAGAAAAATTCAACATATCCGATGATTTTAATGTAATGTCAGTGATAGCGGTTGGTTACGAAGAAGATGGCGCTGAAACAAGTAAGAAAAAAAGAAGACCAATAGAAGAAATATTTTTTTATGATGAGTGGCCAAAAACTAGTTAACTTACTTTGACCACCCCTCTCTCAATACCTTGAAAATAGGATTATCTGGTAAGTAATTTTTTTTCATTGTACCTTTTTCAATTGCTTGCCAGTCTTTCCATGAAAGCTTCTCGTTTCCAAGTTCATAGTCCATACCGTCCCACACGTCTTCACGAAAACCATAAACAGCAAAGTGCCAATTATATTCATTAAAAATAGAAGTAAGATCTCGAAAATAGTTCTCTAATCCTTTTGAACAGCGATGCCCGCCAAACTCTCCAACAAAGATCTTATAATTTGGTATATTATATTTCTCTTGGAAAACTTTGACTGGTTCTATATATGATCTGAGTGTATTTCTATTCCAGTACTCTGTTTTATTTGTGTCAGCAGAACAAATATATCCTGGATAGAAAAATTTCCCCTGGTTTAGTTTTAAATTTGTATAAACAAAAGGCTCGTATATGTGAAATGAATAAAGAACATTGTGATCATTAAGTGGTTTTAATTTATCGAAAGCCTGAGGATCGCCATAACTACTGCTGTCCAGTATGATAGGGGTTTTTAGGTCAATTCGGCGGACACTGTTTACCACGCTGCTATAAAAGCCAAATAGATTTTTCTGAACTTTGCTTTGTTCTACGTTATAAATAGCCGAATCTGCAGTATTATAAAGCCTTTCTGGATGTGGTTCATTTAAGATATTATATCCAACAATAGCAGGATGATCTTTAAGCTCTTTCGCAAGATCTTGCCAAAATTTTGCTGCTTGTTTTTGAAAAGCTTGATCTGACCATAAACGTAAATCATCTTTATCGTTATTATTTTGCTTCCATCTAGATCCAGGTAAGCTAAGCATCGTTAATACTACTGGTATTTTTTATTGATGAAAAGCATCTAAAACATCTTTCAGATCTTTGGAAATCAGGCCCGGATAATTGTCTGCATTGCCTAAGAGGAAGTCACGTTGCGTAGTTTCAAATTTGTCAGGAGCAAGACGAATAAAACCAATTTTGTATTCCTTTGCTGATTTGATTAAGTCACTATCAACTTTTCTATTGAAAACATTTGCTCCCTTTCTAACTCCAGTTTGCCAAAAGAGCATTTTGCTGTTCTCCGGTATTGACTTAGCACTCACATTACAGAAAACTATAGAATACAAAACAGCTGTAATTAGAAGAAAAACTTTCACTTATGTAATTTTGCTATAATGGTAAGTAACCTAACAGACAAGATCCCGTTTGTAAAGATGCACGGTACTGGCAATAGTTTTGTTATCATAGACTCACGTTCAGCAAATAATTTAGACTGGAATTATAGACAAATTGCTGATCAAGGCAGTTGTGATCAAGTGATAATTATAACAATGTCTAATGCTGCAAACTGCTTTATGCATATCTACAATGCTGACGGTAGTCGAGCTGAAATGTGTGGAAACGCAGCACGCTGTGTTGGATATTTGATAATGTTAGAAAAAGGTACTGAATATATCACTATTGAGCTGATAAATAATCGTATCTTAGAATGTTTTAAAGTAGGTGATAAATCAATAAAGGTCAATATGGGTAAACCACTGCTTAAATGGAATGAAATTCCTCTTTCTTGTGAATGCGATCCCCTTTATCTACCTATAGAGCTTGAAATGCTGAAAGAGCCAGTTGCAGTAAATATTGGTAACCCTCATATAGTTTTTTTTGTTGATAACATAAGCGAAATACCATTGCAGAATTTAGGACCAAAGCTAGAAAATCACGAATTATTTCCTCAGAAAACAAATGTTAGTATTGCACAAATAGAAAAATCTGGAGAAATAAACTTAAGAGTTTGGGAAAGAGGAACAGGTATTACTGCTTCATGTGGTAGTGCGGCTTGTGCAGCATTTGTTGCATCTATACTTCGTAAGTGTTTGGCTACTAAACAAACTTCAGTACATTTACCAGGAGGTCATTTACTGATTGAGTGGTCAAAAAATATACTGATGACTGGGGATATAGGGTTTTTATGACCTAGGCTAGGCACTGACACTCATTACTTCCAACACCTTTTTACCAATCACAGCAGGGGTTTCTGCAATCGCAATCCCAGCACTGCGCATAACCTCTAACTTTGCACCAGCACTTCCACCGCTGGAAGAGATGATTGCTCCAGCGTGTCCCATACGTCTTCCTGGAGGTGCCGTTTGGCCTGCTACAAAACCAACGATTGGCTTTTTAGTTTTTTCTGTTTTCACAAAATGTGATACATCTTCTTCTTCGTTTCCACCTATTTCACCAATAACTACAATACCATGAGTATCGTCATCTTTTAAAAAGAGCTCCATACAGTCAACAAATGTTATACCATGAACTGGATCCCCCCCAATTCCGATACATGTGGATTGACCAAGACCAACAGCGGTTGTTTGTGCTACTGCTTCGTAAGTTAAAGTTCCGGAGCGAGACATAATTCCTATGTGTCCACGCTTATGGATATGGCCAGGCATAATTCCTATTTTGCATTCTTCAGGTGTAATAATTCCCGGGCAGTTGGGACCAATCAATCGACTTTTTGAGCCGATAAGCGCACGCTTAACTTTCACCATATCAAGTATAGGAATGCCCTCTGTAATACAAATTATCAATTCTATTTTTGCATCTATTGCTTCAAGTATTGCAGCAGCAGCAAATTTAGCAGGTACATATATAACTGTAGCATTTGCACCGGTTTTTTCTTTGGCTTCTGCTACAGTATTAAAAACCGGTAAATTAAGGTGAGTGCTACCACCCTTTCCAGGAGTTACACCTCCCACCATTTTCGTTCCGTAATCAATTGCTTGCTCTGAATGAAATGTGCCTTGTGCACCAGTAAAACCCTGGCATATTAATCTTGTATCTTTGTTTACTAAAACGGACATGCTTTATTTTACCTCTTTTACTATCTTTTGCGCAGCATCACCCAGTTCATCTGCAGCAATAATATTTAATCCTGACTCTTCTAAGATTTTTTTTCCTTCTTCAAAATTAGTACCTGATAATCTAACCACTAGAGGAACTTTAATGCTCATTTCTTTTGCAGCCGCAACAATTCCACTTGCGATAATATCGCAACGCATTATACCACCAAATATGTTAACCAGAATTCCTTTTACGTTGCTATCAGACAATATGATTTTAAATGCTTCAGTTACAGTTTCTTTACTCGCTCCACCACCAACATCCAAAAAGTTAGCAGGCTCTGCTCCGTAGTATTTTATTATATCCATTGTTGCCATAGAAAGACCTGCACCGTTTACCATGCAACCAATACTGCCATCCATTTTGATGTAACTGAGCCCATACTTTGAAGCCTCTATCTCTTCTTTCACTTCTTCATCATAATCACGAAGTTCCATAATTTCTGGGTGACGATATAAAGCATTGTCATCGAAATTAATTTTCGCATCGAGCGCAATAAAATCTCCAGAATTTGTTTCAACCAGTGGATTAATTTCAATTTGGCTCGCGTCAGTTGCAATAAACGCATCATATATTTTTTTTGCAATGTTTGATATCTTTTCTATTTGTTCTGGACTCAAATGAAAACTTCTGCTTAACTTGCTGCTATCAAAACTTGTAGCAGAATCAATATCAAATTTCACAATTTTTGCAGGAGAATTTTTTGCCACTTCTTCGATGTCCATTCCACCCTCTGAGGAAAATATGAATATTGGCCTACTGAGCTTCGGGTCGATTACCAGGCTTAAATAATACTCTTTCTTAATGCTTGAGCCTTCTTCAACGTACACTTTTCTTACTTGCTGCCCGCTTGGCCCTGTTTGATGAGTAACTAAAGTCATACCAATCATGTTCTTTACAAACTGTTGAGCTTCTTCAACTGACTTTGCTAGCTTTACGCCACCAGCCTTACCCCTACCACCTGCATGAATCTGAGCTTTAACCACAAACACGTCAGATTTTAGTTGATTTATTTGAGTTTCTACTCCTTCTGCAGATGTAGCAACAAAACCCTTTGGTACCGGGACATTAAACTTGTGTAAAATTTCCTTTGCTTGATATTCATGAATATTCATAAGATAACTAATTATTAACCTTAGTAAAAACTACCAACCATAACGCTGTCTTCTGCATTCTTGCTGATACCTCTTTTTTCTTGCTTCAGCTTTTTTTTTAGCTGTTTTCTCTGATTTCTTTTCGTGATATTTTTTTTTCATTTTGAGCCCTCTTCCTTCCTTTTGAATTATTTTTCTCAACACTGGAAGAGCTCTATCTACATCACCATAATGGACTGATACTTCAATCAAACTCTATACCTCCTTCGGTAATCACTTCAAAATCTATTTATAAATTAGAAAATTAACATTGTCAATTATTTTATAAACTTGAGCGATAGAATATGATATGCAGTGATTTATATGAAAAAAGCTTCATTCTGCTGTCAATCATTTACTTGCTGATAAAAATTGCTCTTAGGTTACAGTGCTCTTGTAATTTTTCTAATCTCGGGGCGGAGAGATTTGAACTCCCGACCCTTTGGTCCCAAACCAAATGCGCTACCAGGCTGCGCTACGCCCCGACTTCTTTACTAAGAGTATCGATAGTTCGGAAAAATGCAAGTTTCATTTATTTCTTTTAGGAAAAATATAATGCAGATTTCTTTATATAGAGTGTCAAGTTGCACTAGCCATATTAAAAAATCTAGCTATACCAATTGGTGAAGGTTAATGCAGCAACTACAGCAGTATCAACTCTCAAAATTCTTTTTCCTAGACTCAGTTTCTGACAAAATTTATTGGCAGAATCAAGTTCGCAAGATGAAAAACCACCTTCGGGGCCAACAATAATAGCAACGTTTTTCTTGCCTTTTAGAACTTTATTAGGAGGTTGTCCTTCACCTGTTTCATCACACAAAACAAAATTTTTATTCTGGGAATCGGATAATTCACAAAAATTAATAGGAAGAAAAATCTGTGGTATACTTGTCCTACCGGATTGTTCCGCAGCTTCAATTGCCTGTAATTTCGCTCTACTTAGGTTAATGTTTTTTACTACTGTACGTTCTGTTGAAATAAATTGAATGCAGGTTACTCCCATTTCAGTTGCTTGTCTTACTATGTTGCTTAAGGCGCCGCTTTTTACCAGAGCACAATACAAATATAGATTTTTTTCATGTTGTTGTTGTTTAGTGCGTTCTTTTATTATAATTTTTGTCGATTTACTTGATATATTCACTACTTCTCCTAACCATTCTCCATCCTTTCCATTAAAAAGATAGATGTTATCATGCTTCTTAAGCCGCATTACATTGTAAATATAGTGACTTTGTCGTGGATGAAGCGCCAAACTTACATTTTGTGATAAAGCTTCTTCAACATAAAGCCTAATTTTTTTCATTCAAAACTTTAGTTATTTGCATTCTGTTTGAGTGACTCTTACGGGATTTGAACCCGTGTTACCACCGTGAAAGGGTGGTGTCCTAACCACTAGACGAAAGAGTCGACTTGAATCTAACTGAGTTATATCGATTATACATATAAAGTCAATTCAATTATTTTGAATCACACAGTTAGAGTGATATATCAGTGATTTTATATCGACAGCCTCCTATTACCCCATGTTCAATGCTTACTGAACCTATCTCAAATTTAGGAGCTTTAGATCCTAAATGGCTTTGTTGCATAGCTCCTGATAAGGCAGGTAGGTACAGTAAATTCATGCAGCTAATTCGAACTTAGCCATACCTATATCAGTAAATTTA
>CABIKL010002794.1:0-11983 GCA_902196195.1 Aptinothrips rufus
AATGTCCCATATATTGCCCATTATATGTCCCCGATGTACCATATATTGCCCATTATATGTCCCCAATGTACCATATATTGCCCATTATATGTCCCCAATGTACCATATAGTGGCCATATATGGAACAATATATGGCACATATGGAGAACATATATGGCTAATATAAACATACACGCTGTCAAGAATATCCTCAACGTGCCTTACAATGTACCATATATTGCCCATTATATGTCCCCGATGTACCATATAGTGGCCATATATGGAACAATATATGGCACATTTGGAGAACATATATTGCCAATATAAACATATATGCCGTCATGAATATCCCCAACTGGCCGAACAATGTCCCATATATTGTCCATTATATGTCGCCAATGTACCATACAGTGGCCATATATGGAACAATATATGGAACATATGGAGAACTTATATGGACAATGTATACATATATGCCGTCATGAATATCCCCAACGTTTAAAACAATATCCCATATATTGCCCATATATGTTCAATATATGTTCCCAATGTAACACATACATCTCTTGCAGTGGCCATATATGGAACAATATATGGAACAATATGTAGAACACATGTGGCCAATATACACATACATCTCATGATAGACATCCCCAACGTGCCATATATTGGCCATATATGTTCTCTATATGTTTCATATATTGTTCCATATAACGAACATATATGGCATGTTGTGGATATAAACAGTGGCATATACGTGTATAGCTGTTTTCTTGCGCTGGTATATGCAACGGCATATGTGGAGCATCTGGCACATTTGGAGCTTCCCATAAGCCACATATATGTTATTTGGGGGCATATATGGCACAACATATGATCCCTATACGGGCCATGTATGGGCCATATATGGACCATATATGGGACCATATATGGACCATATATTGACCATATATTGACCATATAAAGAACATATCGTGTGACATAAACTCAGAACAGACCAAAAACTTTCTAAGTCCAAACCTTATATGGCTCATAAGCCATATATGGCTTATTTGCCATATATGGCACACATATACGTCACGAGTTCAGCATCATGTCATGGCATCCACATGCTCCATTTGTATGAGAGCCGGGTAGCCGAGTTGGCATAGTCTCCAACTCATATGCAAGTGGTCGCGGGTTCGAGTCGCACATGGTGCTCGTTTTTTCTCTCACATTTCGTTCTATTAACAACTAAATATGATATTTAGGGTTCAGTCTGCCATTGCTCTGAACAAAATTCTATCAAATTTTGGTTTCCTAGAGCCGTTATTGGATTTGGCCATGTATGGGAACAATTCGGATATCCATATATGTCCAATATATGGCCGAATAAGGATTCCATATACATATACCCCTATGCACATACCATATATGGCACATATATGGCCAAATAAAGGATCCATATATGCCCCATATACGCTTTCCATATATGGCACATATATGCCCACTATATCAATTCCATATATGGCTTCACATATATGGTACCATATAAGGAACATATATGTACTGTTTTTCAAGGGGTTGGGGCTCTGACTGGGACTCACAACGTCGGGGCTCATGTCGACCCACCCATTGTCGTCAGGTTATGTCCGAGTCCGATCGTAGGGATCTGATTTCTTATAGGTTTTACTGGATCTTGCTTACTAATTGATTTACTTTGTGGGTCTGTGCGAGCGTCAGGTATAAAGAAAAGCAACACGTACACAAGATGTAAGTTTTAGTCCTTCGCTTTTATTTTATTACAGAGCAAAATACGTACACAGACATAAATTAGTTACACTTCCCAGAAGTATTACCATAACCGGATGCGTCGGACCCAAACGCTCGGTGGCCTAAATAATCTGGTTAAGACGGAACCCATACACCGTCTTCCCTAAATGGCGGGCTAGCCAAGTCGGAATTTCACCTCGACTGCCAAAATAATGGGCTGACCGGAAATCTAACTTCAGTTCCGTAATTACATGAAGTCTCACTAGACTAAGTTCCCTCCCATTAGGGAGAATTAATTTACGCGCGCGGGCTCACTGGCCAATTAAGATCGATATCATAACCGAATATTAGTTTCACTTTGCGGTATATCCAACGACCTAGGACACAAATTAATCTCAGGACCTGGATATTAACACGAGTGGTACTCTTGACCCTCTAAGTAAAAAGCAGCGTCGCTGCACCTGGACGAATTTGAGTCACAGCCCAGCTGTGCTCACCCCCTTAATGTTAGCGAGTTGCAATCCTTTACTCCTAACGAACCCACATCGTTGGTGCAAAATTAATACTTACTAGGAACTCTGCCAGTCGGCATGATGTCCAAAATGTAGTAGTAGTGGTAGTCACGAAGAGGAACAGGACGGATGACCACGAGACCATGAACTGCCTCCTGAGATTTGCATCTCGGTGCTCATATGGTCTCGGGTACGCCGGGGTGGTCTCCCCCCTCCTGGTCTATAGTCAGACTGAAATAAGGTCTGGATTTTTGCGGCCGTTAAGCTGGCTACCCCACTCTCTCCCCCCACACCTGCGCCTGCGGGTCCACCCCCACCCTTTTTCTCTTTGCCCTCTGCGGTACTGACGCCGGCGGGGCTGGCTTATCATCATTGTCCTGGAGCAGGGCTTTGACCCCATCGAGTCAGGTGATCGCAGGTGCGGTGAAGGTGTAGTTCATCCGCTGGCCCTCGGCTCGGCTTCTCAGCGACTGGTCCTGGACTGCTCTCCGGACGAGGGGGTGCGGCGGGGCGGCCAGGTGGGGGCGCCCAGGTGAGGTGGCGGCAGGTGGGTGGCTGGCGGCTGGCCGCTCTCAAAGCTAAAGGTAGGTTGGTTGCAGCTGTAAACAACTTGGCGGGTACTTTCCTCGTGTGTATACTCCGTGTGCTAATGTTTTGTACTTGTTGCGCATACTCCATGAGCTAAGGTTCTTTACTTGTCGCGCGTACTCCTGAGTCTTGTGGTTGGGTTTCCGGTCCTATCTGTTATTTTTGAATTTCGCTTTTATGTATACTTCTAGAAAGAGTGGTAAATAATAATGCTGCAACATGTAAAGTCGTGATGTGGAGAAGTCAATTAGCCGGTTGTTGGGAAGACGTGGAAAGATAGCCGGTGTTGTTCTTATGGGGTGTCGAAACGCTTTCCACCCAGATGAAACACACCTTAGGAATCCAGGTTTGGGCGTAAATTGAAACAGATTCCGACCCAGATAATTTTCCACATGGAATATATTTCCACCCAGGATGCGTTTCACACCGAGCCCACCAGAGTGGAGCGTACTCTGCTATGTTCCTCTTCAGCGTTTATGATTCAGAGTCTCGTCAGATAAGAATCAGTCCTAGAGATAAAAGCGCTGTCAATATCGAAACGATGTTCGAAAAGATATCGAGACGTGCAAAGCGACCATCGTCACTCCCAGAAAAGAAAGCACAGTGGAAATACAGTTCATCCAGAACGGCTTGTCGACGCAAAGGAGTGCGCACTGTAAAGCCAGATACCAGCCGCGCAGTTTCTCATACTGCCGAACTCAACTGGTGGAATTCAGGTCAACAAGCAAAGGCGGCCGGAAATATCAACACGAGAAGATTTAAGGTACATTTTGAACTTCAAGCTGCGATCTGCGTAGACAGTTAATTTCAGGTGCATTTGATCTCTCGCAACATCATATTTAAAAATAAAAATAGCATGAGTATCATGTTTCAAAGCCACTTGAAAACTTGATAGGTTATATATCCAGTATTAAAATACTCAGTTTCGTTTCCATTCCTTCACAGTCTTATGTAACCCTGAAAAAAACATTTTTGAATAGTGTGAGGAATGATGTTCATGTCATTATCAAAATGATAGTTCCGAAAGTTCAAAGTATTTTCCCTATGTGTCTTACTTTCATTAATGGACTCAATGAAAAATACTATTATTTTGGTTTTCATTCATGTTTCATGTTATGGCCTGATTGCACTTTGAAAAAGCTTTAATTAAAATAGTTGGTCGTATCCCTATCATCATTAGAACAGAAGACGATTTTTAAAATTATTTTCATGTTTTTGACATTATGTAGGGAAATGTTATGGAATTTTAGAAATACACGCTGTGTGTTTTTCATTTATTTGTGGCCTGATTAAGTCTTAGAACAGCTTTTATTTGAATCGCAGATGACATCTCTATCATGATAAGAACCGAAGTTCTGTATTTTATAAATTATTTTCATGTTTTTGACTTTTTTGTTGCGGAATGTTATGAAATTTGAAAAAACACTCTGTGTGGTTTCCATACCTTCATGGCATTATTTTGCTTCAAAACAGCTTTCATTTGAATCGTAGATGACATCTCTATCATGATAAGAACCGAAGTTCTGGATTTAATAAATTATTTTCATGTTTTTGATTTTTTGGTAGCGGAATGATATGAAATTTGAAAAAAAACACTCTATGTGGTTTCCATTCCTTCATGGCCTTATTTTGCTTCAAAACAGCTTTAATTTAAAGTGTAGATGACATCTCTATCATAATTAGAACCAAATTTCTAGATTTTATAAATTATTTTCACGTTCTTGACTTCTGGCTGCGGAAATATATGGATTTTCAGAAATGCCTATATCATGGTTTCCTCTCATTCACAGGCTGATTGCTGCTTGAAACATCTTTAAATTGAATGGTTGACCACATCTGTGCCACAATCAGAACCAGAGTTTCAGATTTTATAAATTATTTTCATGTTACTGGCTTTTGCTGACGGAAAGTCATAAACTTTGAGAATCACTACGCAAGACCTACAAGACTTCTGTAGGTCGGGAGATAAACAGAATCAGGACTCTGAACTGGAGCGTCGCTTTGTCACGGAATTGGTTACCTCCATTATAAGTATTTATTTGTGTGATTCCAGTGGTATTAGTCACTTCTATGGAGTCCGGCGGGCCAAGAATCAAGGGGGAAAAACGATACCATGGGGCAAGCTATCCCGCGGCGTCACTCATTGTTAGGTCCATGAGTTTTTAGGACTGGGCTGTGCAAAATCAGGTCGCGCGTTCAAAGAGAAAGGTTGGTATATTCGCACTGCAAACTCGTGCATTGCCTACCTCGCATAAAAAGGGCATGAATTTTTTAGCGTGTTCTAAAAATTCCTTGCATATCCTTAGTGTGCGACCGACATCACAGGGTTAGACCCACTATCATTCTTATGGGACAGGAACGTGTGTCATCAATGTCACGCATTAATTACAGTTAGTAGTGCATGACATTTTGTCACACACTTGGAAATATATGACTGTCAAATGTTGGACTTCGTAGAACTCAACAGGAACCAGCCGTATCCACATTCCTGCCTGGCAGCGCTAGGTCTGCGATCGGCGGCATGTCCGGGGAGCAGCAGCTGCAGTCCACGGGCGCGGGCTCCCGCCAGCTCCTGGTGGACGTGGAGCACTACTTCCCCTGGCCGGACATCAAGGCGTGCGGGGAGTCGCAGGCCATCCTGCACAGGAACATCACCGAGCCGCTGAGAGTGCGGCATGCCCTGGTGTCCTTCAGTGTGCGCTTCCATGACGTCGAAGACGAGGACACGAGGGGGTGGTTTATAGTCGTTGAAGTGTCCGACCTGGTCAGCACCGCGCCGGACCTGCTCTTCGAGGGCACCATCAGCGCCACTCTCCGAGACGACAGCGACACGTCCTTCTCCCTCGATCGGTCCACGTGGCCACCGCCAGGGCGGGAGGTCAGGACGCTGCTGACGGGGGAGGGCCGCCTCGGGCTTGTGCCCTGGTTGACCACCCGGTGCTTCTCCACGAGGGTGCGCGTGTTCTCCTCTTCGCCTCCAGAGGCCAGCAAGCTGGGCGAAGACTGGCGGCTGTTTCGAGAGGGCGGTGCGCTGAGCGATGTGATGCTGAGGACGGAAGATGGCGGCAGCTTCGCTGCGCACAGGGCGGTGCTCGCGGCTAGGAGCCCCGAGTTCTGCAGGTGCAGTATTTATATACACGTACACATTTCTCAAAAATATCTTACTAGATTCCAAATCCTCGGAGCTCCACTGTGAACACAACTCTCCTAAACCTACGAAAACGTATTTAAAGTCGTCGCTCTGAATGCGCAGGCCGAAATCTTGCAAAGTTTACCGTTCATTTACAAATATATGATTTATGATTTTATCTGTTGAGAAGGTTAAGTATGATATCTGAAATGTTAACAACTTCTTTGCTCGAACTTCATAACCTCTTGTAAAGTTAAGGTTAAGATTAATGTTTTGGAAAATTACCAATCGTAACTACACGAGTGTTTTTAGAGAGCTCAATTAATAGTAAACTGAAAACGTGGAACTTGCAACTAGATTCGTTTTGTTTGCTTCCAGCAAAAGTTTAATTTTTTTCCACTGTTAATCTTTAATTTCTAAAAGCGTTTCTACGAAGCATTAATTTCATTTTTGGCTCGCTTGGGGGGAAAAGCGTTTTCCTTTTTGTCCTTACCACTTTTCGCTTTCTGTTTGGAACTGAGCTCGGGAGTTAACTTATAATTACCATGATGGACCTAACTGGCAAATCTGGACAACAAAACAATGAGTTGAGAGATCGACATTCACAATAAGTTTTCTCGGCTTTCAGTGTGAAAGGGTGCACGACTGGAAGCGTAGACAGGATTTTCTTCTTACTTTCTTCAGGATGTTTACCAAGAACTCCAGCGAGGTGAGCAGCGGTCAGGTCGACTTGAAGGGCGTCTCCAAGGAGGCCGTCAACATGTTCCTCGAGTTCCTGTACACCGGTGCCGTGTCTGACTGGGCGGGTCGCGAGCTAGACGTGCTGGAGCTGGCGGACCGCTACCTTGTCGACACTCTGAGGGAAGAGTGCGAGCGGCGGTAAGTGTGACAGGGCAGGGGCGGACTGGGGAACGTGCGAGTGAGATGGAGGCTTATGGAATTTGCGTGAGTGCGAGGAGGACGGAAAGGCGGAAACCCCGATATTGCACCTGTCTCCGCAATTATTCACACAAGCTACATAACATTACAATCACATCTGACGTTTGCCGCATAGCTCAGCGGTTCCCAACCTGGGGGTCGCGACCCCCAGGGGGGTCGCGTCTTGGCCCTAGGGGGGTCGCGACATGGCCCGGGGGGTCGCGGGGGGTCGCGAAGCGACTGTTGTCTCGTCGATCAATTTCTCATATTGTAGCGGGAGTTTTTCATATTTTGGTTGTTGGCGGCCGCGTTATGCAAGCTCAGCCCAGCCACTAAATTAGTAGTAAATTATGTAACAAAGAAAATCGCAATAAAACAAACAGCCTTTTAAAATGTACTAATTTTGTTATTTTCTTGTAAAAAAATGTAGGGGGTCGCGGGGGTTTGCGAAGTGACGACAGGTGGGTCGCGGATTTTTGGCTCCGGTCAAAAGGGAGTCGCCACCCGGTTGGGAACCGCTGCCTTATGCCTTCCTTTTCACATCACGAGTAAGACGGTGGGTTTTGTGCCTGTCGGCCTCCAGAGGTTTCTGCTCTTCAACTCTCACTGTGTTGATAGAGACAACAGAGTGAGGATGACAGCGGCTGGTGGAGCTGCCAGACTCTTCCGATGCATGTCCCCCGCTACAGTAACTGAGTGTCATCTGCAGCTATTGAAGCGTGTTATGTTCCACCGAGGGCGGGACCTCCACGGAGCTTCCATTGCATTTCTCTTTACTGAGAAGGGCAGACGAAAGCGCTGTGTGCAAGTCGACAAAATAGATCTGGGCGACAGAAATGCAGCGCCGAACACGGCCCCCATCCCTGTCCTCCTATCTCACCTCGATCTGACACCGGAGACTGGCGCTTAAGTACCGCCCCTTGCCCGAGCAAGCCACGCCACGCCACGTCGTGCCACCATGGGGGAAAATGGTCTGAAATTTTGGAACACGAACCGACCGAGCGTGGTTATTCGTTCTGCATGCCCGAAATCTTTTTATTTGGGCCCATCAATTCTAAGTTCTTGGCCAAATGTGTAAAAATTGACACGCCATTCTGGTTTAATGAAGATTTTGATAACTTCTCTTCTTCTCTCAAACAGGAAGTTTTTGAATAAAATACGAAAATAAGGTTATTTGCTCGTAGCGGATGTTGTGGCGGGATGGAAATATGGAGTGGAGACACAGACTTGCACAGACATCAATGCCAAAACGATTATGGATGATCCGTGTTTCCCATCTGTACTGCGCTACCTCCAAGGCCTGTGGAGGATGGGGATGAAGGGGCTAGAAGTGTTGTACATTGTACAATGCAGTGTGTGTATAGTGTTCAAGTGTTTGTTTCTCTTGTGTAAAAGTGTACAGCAATTTTTCCCTTTTCGTGTTGTTTTGTGTCGGCCTCGCGTTGGTCATTTTTTTTTACAGGCTCCTTGCTGGTTGTGATATTTGGCTTGGTGATGGAACCTTTGAATTCGCCGCAGACAAATTTGTTGAAATGTACACGATCCATGGGTACATGCTCGGCCATACAGTTTCCTTGGCTTTTCTCTGCCGTCAAGACAAGAAGGGCACAACCTTTTGTTCTATGCTGGAAATGTTAAGGCGGAAAACCATGATAATGGGCTCTCTTGTCGACTTCGAAGACGGAATGCTGAGTGCCATTCGGCAGTCCTTTCCCAGCGGTGAGATCCGAGCATGTCGCTTCTATTTCGCTTAAGCCCTTACGAGACGCCTCAAGAACAAACACAACAGTTTGTATGCTGTTCTGAATGAACCTGAACATGAGACAGGCATCTGGCTGAAATCGTTCCTAGGAGCCAGGTGCGAGCAGCCTCAGAAGGCCAGTCCACCCTCGTACTTCTCACTGCTAACTTGGAACATAACACGGAATACAGAACGGTTTAAGAGACTGTCCGCCCTCTCCCTCTCTTTTTCAGAGCGGCAGCCGACTGCTCTACGAGAAAACGAACGCACGCCGCTCCCAGCTCAGCCTCTCTCTCCATCGCTCTCTCTCTCTGCGCCGGACAGTCGCACATCTCTCTCTCCCTCTCTCAGCACCGGACAGACGCATCTCTCTGTCTGGCGCTGGAGCGATGCATCAACAGCTATCGCTGGTAGCGCAACCCAGCCAGCCAGCCTTCACCTGCCACAGCCAGAGTACACAACCGCTTACCGCATGCCCGTCCGGCCTGGCCGGCACTGGACTGATAACCCGGACAGCACGCTTACCACGTATGAGGAAAAGTTTGCGATGGAGTTGGGACACGCTTACTTCCAGAACGGGCACCTGCTAGCCTACCCTCCGACGACGTTACCAATCGGTGTGGCTGAAACCATTCCCTCTCGCTCACATCCCATCCGGAGTTACCTTACAAGAGGAAGCGATCTCAACCGACACCCGAATCCTGAAGTATGTCGCTCGACTACAGACGGAGGCGAGGGGTCCAGAAATTGAACGCTTCCGTGGACCGTTCTTGTCTCCTCGCCCGGGCTCAAGAACGCACGTTAAGAGACACCTTACTCGTGGTCTTGTATCCATCCCACTAAATTCAAAATATCCAAAGCATCTATCATTCATTTTGTGACGTTCCATTAAAATGCCTGCAGCTGTTGATGGAAAGAAGTGCAAATACGTTCCTGATGGCAGTGGCTTCAAGTTCGTTCCAGGTGACTTATTTAAGTGATTATTGTAATAACCTGAGACTTCCAAACTTCGGATGTTAACTTGGCCTTGCAGCCGTACACAAACGAGCCAATAAGAGTTTGATGACGAAGCAGAGGGATCGAAATTCATGAGGCAGGAGCGTACTAACATGAGGTTGTTGCATATGCCATTTGGATGGATCATCTCTGGTTCTATGGTTTTTTTTTTGTTTTTTTTTTGGTTTACTTTTCAGTCCAGCTAATTGACATTATTGCAGGCACCACTATTTAAAACAACTTTTCCCGCACTCTTCGGGGAGATCCAAGAGGATATATGTCACCGTTACTAACAACTAACAGAATGACGAGCACGCTTGAAACTTCGTGGGTGTGAATTCTGGTTGAAGGCAGCCCCAGACGAGCTGCAGCTGAAGGGCCTTGAAGGCTTGTGACTTCGTGGGTGAGAATTCTGGTTGAAGGCAGCCCCACACGAGCTGCACCTGAAGGGCCTCGGTCCTTTAAGAGAGACGGTATGCAACAAGTATTTTCGAAAGCGTGCCTGGATAAGCCAATCCAAAATAAATATCAAATTGATATGGAACACTTATCCAAAGCTCCAGCATTGAAAAGAGCCAAAGCTCTCAGGACCGTGGTGTTGAGGAGTGCGGATCATAACATAATAAAGGTTCGTTCATATTGTCATTTAATCTAGAAATTGCATATCAGCTGTATAGTTTTTCAACCAGTAAAATTTACGGATTACTTTTTCTGTCCTTTCTGTTTCGAAGGCCCTGACAAGCCCCATAGGTTAGAGACTTGTGGCAACAAATCATTAACAATGGACATGGCGACATTACAAGGGACATGCCGTCCATGTCTACACTATGTAAGTTGATGTGTCTGTTTAAAATAATTTGACTGGAGCTCGTGATAACGGTCCGTTCACGTGAAGGGGTCCACTCGTCCTCAGCGTCAGATCCGCCTCCCTTCCTAATGGACGATTTCCTGCCTATGGGGCCGTGGGCCGGTGCAAGAGTAGAGACAGGGACCCGCTTCGTCTTCCTTGTCATGAAATGAGGCTTGCTTCGGTGAAGCCGCGAGTGTTCCGACTCGGATCAGAGCGCCAAGTGGGCCAATTTTGGTAAGCAGAACTGGCGCTGTGGGATGAACCAAACGCAGAGTTAAAGCGCCTAAATCGACGCTCATGGGAAACCATGAAAGGCGTTGGTCGCTTAAGACAGCAGGACGGTGGCCATGGAAGTTGGAATCCGCTAAGGAGTGTGTAACAACTCACCTGCCGAAGCAACTAGCCCTGAAAATGGATGGCGCTGTAGCGTCGTGCTTATACTCTGCCGTCAGGGCATGATGGGTGCGGAGACGCGCCATGAAGCCCTGACGAGTAGGAGGGTCGCGTCGGTGTGCGTAGAAGGGTCTGGGCGTGAGCCTGCCTGGAGCCGCCGACGGTGCAGATCTTGGTGGTAGTAGCAAATACTCCAGAGAGGCCCTGGAGGCCTGAGGTGGAGAAGGGTTTCGTGTGAACAGCCGTTGCACACGAGTCAGTCGATCCTAAGCCCTAGGAGAAATCCGATGTCGATGAGCGAGTCCGATCGGCACACGTTGTTGTGACGACCCTCATCGGGCGAAAGGGAATTCGGTTCCTATTCCGAAACCCAGTATCGGAACCGTTCCAAGCGGGTCCTCGTAACTCGTCGAGGCGACTCGACATGCCCCGGAGACGCCGTCGGGAGCTACCGGAAGAGTTATCTTTTCTGTTTGAGTGCGCATACCCCCTGGAATTGCCTCGCGCAGAGATAGGGAGCAGCGCAACGTAGAGCACCGCACTTGCGGCGGTGTCGGTAGCGTCCTCTCGGACCTTGAAAATCCGGGTGAGGGCCACGTGGAACACCGATCTGGTTCGTACCCATATCCGCATCAGGTCTCCAAGGTAAAGAGCCTCTAGTCGATAGAATAATGTAGGTAAGGGAAGTCGGCAAATTGGATCCGTAACTTCGGGATAAGGATTGGCTCTGAGGTTCTGGGTGAGTCGGGCTTGTCGGAGAAGCGGTCGGTTCTTGTACTGGCGCTGGGGACTGGGTGCGGTCGCAAGATCAACCCCGGTCCCTTCGGCGTTCGGTCTACCCCGTGGACCCTTCGAGCTTCAGGGCGCCTCCGGATCAAAAAGGCGGTGGCTCGAGCTTGCTCAGAGTTTGCCGTCTCCGGAGCGTGTTTCGCCCTACGGCCACCATCAAAAGAACGACTTAGAACTGGCACTGACCAGGGGAATCCGACTGTCTAATTAAAACAAAGCATTGCGATGGCCCTCGCGGGTGTTGACGCAATGTGATTTCTGCCCAGTGCTCTGAATGTCAACGTGAAGAAATTCAAGCAAGCGCGGGTAAACGGCGGGAGTAACTATGACTCTCT
>CABIKL010002795.1:0-11981 GCA_902196195.1 Aptinothrips rufus
GGGGGGGGGGGGGGGGGGGGGGGGGGGGGGGGGGGGGGGGGGGCTGGATTGGGGAAGCCGCCCGACCACCTGGAACGGAGACCAATTCAAGCGACAGCCCCAGGCATTAATTTGTCCCTCCGGACTCCTTAGCACGCTGTCTGCCGCGGCTTACCGAGCCATTCGACGAGCGCTTGGTTATTATGAAGATCAAATTGCGATAAGGACGGCCCAAGGAAAAGGAAGCCCCGTGCAGACGGAGCTGGAGCTGCGACCGCCCCGGTACCTGTTGCGACTACTTAACACCGGTTTCTAAGCATGCTTATGGTGGTGGCGTGGTGTGGTCTGGTGAGTGGTAAGGTGAGGTGAGGTTGGTAGCGACTGTCATTGCCGTGAACTTTAGGCTAGGTTAGGTTGGTAGTCCCGGGCGGCGTTGCGTCGAGGGTTGCTGCGCTGATCGGCGCGGAAACAAAAGTGCTGCCCCTCCCTTTGCTCTGACAAATTTATGCAAAATTATGTTTTGTTTACAGGACAGCAACACTGCGAGGCATCGTGGGGGGCGGGGAGGGGGGGGGGGCATTGTGTGAGCGTACTTTAACGTGCCGCCGACCAGCTGAGTGGTTGAGAGGAGAGGAGAGGAGAGGAGAGGAGAGGAGAGGAGAGGAGAGGAGAGGAGAGGAGAGGAGCCGCTCATGTCGTGTCAGTGACCAACATGCGAAAACAAGGCAACACTGTAAAGCTCGAGACAGCATGAAGAAAAGGCAGTACTCGTGTATTTGCGCCCGTGAGCATGAAGTGAACCTCGACCACAGGAATCAGAGGGTGCAAAGAACGCGCACAAATTTGCGCTCTGACTGATATCTGAACCCGCTACTGTCCTGTACTATTTTCTTTAATAGTGTTATGAACTGCGGCGATTTATTCGAGTGACGTTCTAAGAAGACAGGACCTGCGGATCGGGAGTGCGGGGTGTGGGCAGGAAAAAAAGGGGGGGGGGGGGGGGGGGGGGGGGGGAATGAGTTGTGGCGAGGACGATTGCGTCCGGAGGGCCTAACCGGGGACTTTGTGCTGCGAGACTGAATTCTTGCGATAGCGAGGAGAAAAGTAACGGAAAAATGGAAAATAAGAAAGAGTTATCCTAGGTTGAATACTGCCATGAATGAAAATACTACCAATAACTGGCAGTACCGAAGCCAATGGTGGCTTGGAAACCTCCCTCAAGATCCCAGATTAAGGTTCAAACACCCATATTTTAACACGTTTTGAAGAGTCTCTGTGGCATGAAGCCTATCCACGTGCGTACCGCCACTACTCACCGAAGAGAACTCCATGACTTTGAGCACCCAGAGGGTGAGCGCCAGGTTGACGATGACCATCACGAGCAGGGCGAGGATGAGCAGGTACAGGCAGCGCTTCCTCCAGCCGTAGATGCCGACGTGGAAGTTGTGATGGGTGTGAGCCGCGCCCCGCGCCGAGTCCGTCCAGTCCGTGCACACGCTCTCCCCGCGCACCGTCCTGCAACGAGGTGAGGTGAGGTGAGGTTACATCAGGTTAGGTTAGGTTACGTGAGGTACCGTTAGGTAATGATAGGTTTGGATGGATTAGGTTTTGTTAGGTTAGGTTCGGCGAGAATATGTTTGCTTAGCTTTGCTAGGGGTAGGTTACGTTGGCTAATGTTAGATTACGTGAGGTCACGCTTGGTGAGGTTAGGTTAGGTTATGTTATGTTAGGTCACGTGCACTGACGGCGTAATGGGCTGACCTAGTACAGAACTGAGCTTGCTCGATTCGTCACGCTCCAGCGCCTGCCAAGGTTGAATAACCCGATGGAACACTCCTGTTTTGCTCTGCTACGAATGCTCAGCCAATAAATTTGAAAGCATGACATCGTAAGACGAACGCCCAGGAAACTTCGATGTTTTCTTGTTTCCTGTGTCTAGGTTGGCAGCATACGGCGGACGGGTGGCCGAGGGGAGATCAGCCCGCCGGCGGAGAGGTAAAGTCAGCTATCGGCTCCGCGGTCCAGACGTGTTGTATCCGACCGGCTTTACAATGCTTTGCCCTCGTGGCTCAGGGTCGGGCGGGGCGGGGCGGGGCGGGGGAGGGATGACTGACCAGCAAACGTGGTCCAAAGCGGGCCCAGGCCGCGGTAAGCTGAGCGCAGGGCCTCGTATTTCCCCCGAGGCCCCCTCCCCTCTCCACCACTTGGCGGGTTAGCAGCTCGTTGTGGGGGCGAAAGTAGTTGGAGCGAAGAAGATATTGCGATTAGAGAAGAGGAAGTGAGGGGCTGCAGGGTCTCCATACGTGTGTACTTCAGTGCCGCATTGACGAGGACAGCTGTTATGAGAGGCAGTGTTTCCACCACCCTCGGAGTCAGTCCCTCTATCATCTCGACAATCAATTATTGATAAGCGCGAGAGGCCGCCGCCTGTTTGGCAGTCCGCACTCGACTGGAAGCAACAGCTCCTGGAGGCGAGCTGGAGCTGGAACGTCACCGCGGGGACTACAGTGTGAGCGGGCTGCACCGCCCCCCGCCCCGCCCCGCAGTGCGAGCACGCACTAAAATATTTCGTTTGGCACGGAACTGGTCCACACCTGGTTCCCTCCTAATGGGACGTAACGAACCCCCTCCTTCCCCCCTCTTTCCAACCCATCCTCCCTCCCCCCCTCCCTCCCTCCCCCCCTCCCTCCCTCCCTCCCTCCCTCCCTCCCTCCCTCCCTCCAAGGCGGCCAGGCCAGTCAATGCAGACGGGCCGGGCCGCCGCAGCTTGTCTCCAATTATCGCTCATGTTCGTTGGGCCTCTCTTCCCGTCGCCTGGCCTACAATTAGAGCAAATAGTGCCCTGAGGCTTGATAAGGAGGCGTGCGAAGCCACGCGACGCCACGCGACGCCACGCCACGCTACGCTACGCCATGCCACGCCACGCCACGCCACGCCACGCCACGCCACGCCACGCGCCCTGACCCTAATGGAGCTGACGTCGACCAGCTCAGGTGGCAGTACCTTCCAGAAATAGGTACAATTATATCTGTCTGGCGTATCTTAAGTTACATGTTACCAAGCCATGCACATCATTAACGTCTACGTGACTTAATATGATGCAAATTTTTATTAAAATACACATTTGGGGTCCATTAAATTATCTACGGATTAGTTACATTCTTCACTTGTATGATACATATGTCACTAGGCCATGGACATGATTAATATTTACGTGATTTAATATGATGCAAATTACATTGAAGACGACTCTGTAATGTTCGAGCGCACTTCGGCTATGAATTGGTACGGATGGATCGGAGCTGTTTACTAAATAGATTAGATTATTCTTTTACTGACACGATCCGTGCCGTGATCAAACTTAGACGACTTTCTAAAGGGAGTAGTCTCCGCTGGTATAGGACTTGGTCAGCACGCTGGTGCCCAGTGTTTATAGTGGGATCGCCCACCTACAAGTTCTTTCGCTCTACTGAATCTGTTTCATTCCTTTGTGAAGCTCTCTCGGGTTGAACCTCATTCCAATAAGGCTCAAATAATTACACGAAGTTCAAAAAGATGTATCATCATCACCCTTATCCGGGGAGAGCAGTCACAGCCTCCGTGACACTGAGCACCCCACCCCATTCCACCCCGCTCGAACCCTCCCCACCGCACCCCTCCCCTCCCCAAGATGGATGTCCGATGTTCCTCTTCTCCCAGTGATATGAGTGAGGGTCGTAAGTAACAGTAACCTATCTGAGCTGGCCATCTGCCTGCTATCCACGCACATGGGCGGGGTGGGGCAGAGCTGGGCTCAGGAGGCTGCCTTGTCTTCTTGCCTCCAGCTAGCCAATTCACTTTCAATTCATTTGCTCTTTTCCCCTGAAGTTAAGGCAGAGAAAAGTTGCGGGTAAAAAAAAAAAGATAGAGGGAAAGGGGAGCGGAGAGCAGGAACAGGGGGAGACCGCTACGAGAAGCATAAGGTGTGATTACACAGAATAAATAAAACAAAGGATAAAAGATTCAATTTCTTCAGCAATGATTGTACACCAGGGGAAAGGAGGTCTTATCGACGCATCCCGCACTCTTCAGACGTCGCTTCCCGACACAGCTTTACAGTGCTTCCCTCCGCTTACCTCCACACGGGGCCCCTCACACCACCCCGCCCCAGAATCTGGGGCAACTCAACCCAGACACCAAGGGTAAAAGAAAATAATTTTGGAGGCGATTTTGAGACCTCTTCTAAAACGCGTTTCGAAGCTTCTTCATCATTTTGCAACAGATCTCAAAATCACCTCCAAAAATTTATATTTTTTACTCTTAATTTCTGGATTTTGGTTTTTCTGTGTCGGCCCAACCCGCCCCGCCCAGGCCCCGCCCCACCAACACCGAGCGCAAGATGAACCTGATGTGTGTGTTCCGTGAGGATTGGGGTTACGCCGAGCCACGCCACGCCACGCCAGGCCACGCCACGCCACGCCACGCCACGCCACGCCACGCCAGGCCGCGCCGTGCTCAGTCTGCTCTCTGCCCCGCCCCGCCCCCGCAGCACTACAGTCCGCGGCCGGCGCCAGTGCCGCTGTCTGATCAAAGGCCAGTCCCCTCGCAGCCACGCCACGCCACGCCACGCCACGCCACGCCACGCCACGCCACGCCACGCCCCGCCCCACTGCGCTCTAAGGTTGAAGGAGGGAGGTATAAGCATCGCAAAGCATGCTGGGATTTGACATCCTAATGATTCTTTCGACATGACGGACACTGCACTCGCCCCTGAGCGTCAGCACCAGGACATGCAGCAGGTCAACGGGCAGCCAGACCTCACGAAATGGTCTAGTTATTTCATAACAAGTACTTGTATCTTAACGAACAAATTCGTTAAGTATGAAAAACAAACCATTTGCAAATTAACGAAAAAATAAAAAGTCGCACAATTTGTGTCGTAAAAATATGGACAATTTTTACAGTGCAGAGGGACAGAAAACGGGGAGAGTAAATTTAACTAGTTGTGTCGGTACTTGAACGGACAATCTCATCCTGCGATGTTTTGGGTACAAAGGGCCACTAGCGGGCGAATGCTGGGCGCGGTGGGACATTCAGAGGGCGAGCACAGTAGTAAATCGTCGAGTAAAGCCCTCCCCTCCCTCTTCCCCCTCCCCCGCTCTCCTCTCCTCTCCGCAAGATGCACTCGCTCGAATCTGAGGTCTTCATTTCATTGGAACAGGGGGCGCGGGAGGGCGGGGCGGAGGTATCGTAGCGTCTCCTCGCATCTCAGAGTCATATTTCAGGCGCTGGCCTGCCCTGGCCGGCCTGCCGCTACACGCCTCTGGCTTTACGGTGCGTCTCCCCGTAATGTCCCGATCCGTTTCGAACCGCCCCAGCGGAGCGGCCCGGCGGAGACATGCTGGTATAAACGACAGGTGGTGAGGCGGCTGTGTTTACGTTCGCTTACACGCGCGGGCTGAGCTCAGCGCGGGCTGAGAGGGAAGCCTCCGTCTGACCAGCCCGGCCAGGGCTCTATCTCTGTTTCCTGCCCGATACATCACGTGTAAGCAGCACTGAGCTCGAGCACCGTTAGAAAAAAAAAACCTGTTTTGGGGAGCCTTTTCATAGAAAAGGGAGCTAAGTACCATCGCTTTCGAAGATTTTGGGGGTCATTTTGAGAGCTATACCAAAGTGATTATGACACTCTAAGATGCATTTCTACATCATCATCGAAACGAGCCCCAAACATTTTGCAAATGGTGTTACTTCACCCGTGTTCCTAGCAGAGGGCTCCCTAAACCTGGTATTTTGTTTTTACAGTGAAGGGGGACTAGAGGAACGAGATGCTCCTGTCCTCCGGATCCGCCCCTGCACACAAAATTTAGAGGGACAATTTTGTGCTTTAATAATCACTTCGGTAAGCATGCATAACTATGCACAAAATTGTCCGTTTGTTATCACAATTTTTGCCAATTTTTGTTGTTGTTGCTGAAGTGCTGTTTTAAGCGATCTACGTGAGGTAGAGCTGAGGAACTCACCTGTCCGAGGCCATGCTGGAGTCTGGCCGGGCCCTCGGCACCTGCAACACACAGGGAATACTTGCTACAGATATCTTACAACAACGAAGTCACGTTCAGGAGACGACCACCCGCAAAGTTTTCAACAGTTTACTGGGGATAACGAGGCAAACCAGAAAAGGAGTCTGTGCCTACTCCAGGTAATAAAAAAAATTAAAAATTAAAACGTTGTCGATTTTTTTGATGCACTCGGATATTACAAACATGTTCATGTTGTCAAAGGCTCTTATTTACGAAACATATCGGATCGTCAGTCTGCTAAACCAGTGCGAATTCTTCATAGACCAGCAATGAAAGGGGTTCCGCTTCTCACGTAAATATCACGAAAAAAGAAAAATAACGTCATTATGACGTCACCTGACGCTTCGCTGACCTCGCTGTGTTACCTGGTCAGTGGCGTGTCAGACTCACCTCTCGCCGCGCCACTCCCCCACCCCCTCTCCACTCCTTTCCAGTAGCCTCTCAGCCACAGTAATTCCTGTGTAAGGCGATTACTCGCCCGGTATTGTGCCACCTTTCAGTGGCGCTGTGGGAAGGGGGGTCGGGGGGAGTTTACCGATCATTCCTTTCACTTTCTTTCCTTTCACTTTTGATTCGAGGCCCAACTTACGCGCCGTTTTGTCGGGCGTGAAGGGACTTGTGAACGGAACTTGGTTAAAAAATGAAAACAAAATAAAACAAAAATATCATTCTTTGAATGTACGCGCACTTTCTCCTTCTACTTTATTGCAAATAAAACGAAACAGTCGGATAAGGGAGCAGTAGGCATAGGTCTGACTGCACAGAAGTGCATCGTTATTCTCGATCAGCCGCGGTGCGACAAGACGCGCGCGTTGCATTGTGGGAGTCTGTGCGGGGGTGGCGAGGCGCTCCCAGTGCCGGCAGGTAGCGGTTGCGGCTGGGGTGGGGGTGGGGTTGGAGGTGGGGGGTGGGTGTGGCGGTGGCGGTGGGGTGTCGCCAGACCCGCGCCAGACACAATACAGGCTGGAGTGGCGCGGAGCAGCGAGTTGAGCCGAGTCGAGGACGCCCAGAGGAGAGGGTGTTTATCTCGAGGGCACCCTCGTAGGGCCTGGCCTGGCCTGGCCCCACCTGACCCTACAGCCCTTCAGGCACGGCCCTGAAGCACAAGTTCTAAGATCGCGCAGAAAAAAAAAAGAAAAAAATTGTGGTCGCGGGATGCAATGGAGTCACCGGTAGCGGTGAGAAGAAATAGAGCTGCAATAGTATCCTCTGAAGAAAAAAAATTAGAAGTCGCGAAGTTAAGAAGAAAACTTTTCCACTGCTGTAATCGTCCCATGGCTGTTAAGTGACAACAAACAAATCGTAACACCCATTCATACTTCTCATCCTTTGAACAGTAATACAATTTTCCTAAATATCTTCAAAAGAATTTTTGTCAGAGTGTCACAAAATGAAAAGTTTTCCGCTTTTTTGAAGTTTCTGGACGCGCGTCCTTCGTTTATTTGGTTTACGCGTGGTTCGCAATTCAAACACAACGGAGGCTACTTCTATTCCTGGGTCGTACGTTAGCAGGCTATGAACATGACCACCTCTCCTCTCCTCTCCTCTCCTCTCCTCTCCTCTCCTCTCCTCTCCTCTCCTCTCCTCTCCTGGGTCTACACCCCGTGCAGCTGCTGCTGCATTGCGTTCCTTACAGGCGTCACTATTTTAGCACGCCGCCTCAGTTGCGATCGCAGTGCTTCACCTGAGGATGCTCGGCAGAAGGTCCCAGGGTAGGTGAGGCGGGGCGGGGCGAGGTGGGGCGGGGCGGGGCGGGTCGTGGCGGGGTGGGGTGGGGGCGGTCACGATCGTTTGTACCTCCTTCGTCAGCTGCAGTGAGTGGACCGCTGATTAGCTCGTCAATCAGCTCAGCCAACGCAAAGTGTCAGAGCAATCTGTGATTCAAAAACGCGTTTCGTAGCTTCTTGATCATTTTAAAGTAAGTCCCAAAATGACATCCAAAAATACTGTTTACCCTTGGTGTTTTGCGTTGGGTTGCCCCAGAATCTGGGTTTAAGTTTTTGGTGTGGAAGAGCAGCCTCACATCCTATAGAAAACAGCTAATTGTGCCTATTGGCAGAACTACACTCGCATGTAATACATACGATGTCGTCGATAAGTTACCCACAAAATAATCTGTATGAGGCACGGCTGTTGAAATTCATAAGTATCACGGAGCAGAACAGGCGAGTAAACGACAATGAGAGTGAGTGAGATGATGGGACGGACAGATGGACGGCCGCACAGGCTCTTTGACCGGCGAGCCAATCTCTGCTCTCTGTACAGTTGTCAGGACGGCCGTCACATCAGCTGCAGGTCTGTCAACGAGGGATGCTTCATCGATGCGCCACGCCACGCCACGCCGAGAGAAGCAGGGAGTAACGATGACTGAAGGAGGCCTCTTCCCGCCATGCGTTCAATATAGAGTCTAGTACAGGCGACTCAGTTTTCATTTTTGCTGACGTACGATACAGTAAGTACAAATTAATCACTAAATAAATCCAACAAGATAATCTCTAAGCCTGAGAGTCTTTCAGTGATAAACATACGGCCTGGGTCCAAGATGTCGGCAGCCCGTGAATTCTTGTGTCGATGACACTGGGCACGGCAGGGCGCAGCGCGGTACACCGCTACACGCCACCAATAACATCATCTATGACGTCACAAGTGGCGTCCTGAAATAGAGCGGCCACCAGCCAGACTAGCACGTGCTGAGAAGGGGGCGGGGCGGGGCGGCGGGGCGGGGGATACAGAGAGTTGTAATGTCTTGTTATCGTTTTTGTCCTTTGCTCGTCTTAAGTAGGGGAGAGTGGGGCAGGCTGGGCCAAATGGGGCAAGATGTGCCACGGGCCACGGGTACACTCTAAATGTCTAGTAACCTTTTTGTTCAGACTTGGTAACAATTTTAAACATAACTAGAATTAGTAACAATTTTGTAACGATGTAGAAACAATTTCGTCAAAATTGTGTGGTTAAGTGGAACAAAATTGCTACTAATTCTAGTTATGTTTAAAATTGTTACTAAGTCCGAACAAAAAAGTTACTAGACGTTTAGAGTGTAAGTTATTCTCTAGAAACGCCATATCATATTATTACAATTCTGAAAATATACTTGGGCACATGCTTCCCCACGTGACCCATCCTGCCGCACTCTGCTCTGCCTTATAGACCTGGTTCTAATCTGTGAGTCAGCATTAAATTGAAGTGTCGATCTTGTCCCAAACGAAGTTTTCAACTCGTTTTTGTCGGTGTGGTGCTGGGTGCAGCCCAGGTAGCACTAGCCACTCACCTCGAGCGTGGAGACGGGCCGCATGTCTGCCACTGACCAGAAGGTCAGAGGTCAGGCAGCTCACCACATGATGACGTCACTGGACTGCCAGTCCACTGCCACTCACTGTCAGCTGACAGCCCCTCATGCTGTGACCGCACTCTGACAGCACGCTGCATTGGGAGCGGGGAAGGAGGGGGGGGGCGAGGGGGGAGGCAGGGACGTTAAGGTAACGGAGACACGTCGTCGAGCTTCTAGTTACGTAACGAACAGCGATATCTAACTGCCGTCTGGAACAGCTGCGTAGTTCACTCTTCACCGCGCCACTTTGAGTTCAGTGGAGGCCGAGCCGGGGCCGAGCCGGGGCCGCTGCTGCACAGTGAACATGAACTGCAACACTGCATATTACAAGTCTTTCAAGAGGGCTTGGATTATGGACTCAGTTCACGTCCTGAAAAAAAATGACTATCTACCCAGGCAGATAAATTCATCCCGCGTTTCGCAGCAAAACGCTTGAAAAGTAAGGTTAACTAACTGGGAGCGACACTGCACTGGAGCGCGCTCAGTCAGGCGGAGGGGAGGGGAGGGGCGGTTTGACACCTGACGGCTCGCGGCCCCGCGCGGCGGGGCGGGGTGGGACAGAGCGCGGCGCGGTGCGGCGCGGCGCGGTGCTACCAGCTGCGGGGCGAGACGCGGCTCGACTGCAGACAGAGCAGGGAGGTGTGTGTTGCTGTGGACCAGCGCAGACCAGGAACACATGGTCGACCAGAAAAGACGGCGCATAGAAAGCGACGCGGCGTGGCGTGGCGTGGCGTGGCGCGGCGCGGCTTGGCGGGTGGAGTAGTGGCTGCGTCCCAAAGGATACTGACTGACTGTCAGTCACTGTCACACGGAAAAAAAATTTCTGACCTTGTACTAACTTTTAAGCAGTCACAATCAGCACCGATACAAATAAAAAAATTAGCTGCTCTGCTGCATTTTAGCTGAACTGTAGACGACTTCAGCTGAGTCGTCTCCAGATATTTAGCTACCGTGCTATAATCAGTACATGACAACGTTAGCTGGACGAGTTCACTGTGCAGCTCACGGTTTTACGTAACAGCTAAAAATTTAGCTGGGTCGAGAATAACTTTTTTTTGCGTACAAAGAGCAAAACCAATAATCAGGTTCTGGGGCAACCCAACCCAGAAACCAAAAGATAAATAATTTGTTTTCAAGTAATTTTGAGAAATATTTTTTAATGGCCGGGAAGATACGAAAAGCTTTTTAAAATACGTCCCAAAAAGACCGTCAAAAATATTTTTTCACTCTAGCAGTGTCTTGGTTTCTTGGTTAGGTTGCCCCATGCCCCTAGACTCTCGGCTTTGTTTTTTTCGTGAATGGCAGCCTGAGGGGACGGAGGGAAGAGCGCACGAAAACATCCGGTTGGACACGAGTTAATTAATTATTGGTCTCTCAAATCAAATTTAATCATATTCTGCATCATGACTTCTGTGAGGAGGTGTGTTTATTCCTTCTTCGAGGCAGAACTTTGAGCTCTTCCTATGTGCGATGTTGAATTGAAATCTTGCAGTTAGCAGGCTTGAAGTGGACTGTAGCGGCCCAGACACTGCCCCAGATCGAGACGGCTGTGGGGGGAGGGGGAGAGAGAGAGGAACATAGAGAGAGTGTACAAACACAGCCGCGGGTCCTTGCCACCATTTATCATGTCAATTTTGGGCGAAGATCAGGGTATTCTTTCAGCGCGGCAATGATGTAAGACACGAGAGGGAGGGGGGAGGAGGGGGGGGAGCGGGAAGGGGGGTCTAGGGAGAAGGGAGGCAGGGTGGGAGAGAGGTTGACAACCACAGCGGACATGAGAACGTGAGTCGCGACAGCAAACTACCGAGCGCATAGTCCAAGTGCATGAACATCAAGTGCACATGAATGCACCTTTCACAGCACTGTAAAATAAAAAGGTGCTCTCTTGGACAGACCTCCCCGAGATACAGGGGAGAGATGACACCAGTTTCGAAATTTTGGGGGTCATTTTGAGAGCTATACCAAAATGATGAGGCCACTCTAAAATGCATTTCTACATACTCCTAAAAACGAGCTCCGAAAATTTTCAAAGGTGTTGCCTTACCCATGTTCCTCGGGAGGGGCTTCCCAAAACTAGTATTTTTCAGACAGTAGTAGAGCATTTCTCAGCGAAGTTTACACATAAAGAACCCTACATAAACCGAAAAATTTAGAACGCCGGGTTGGTAATTATTTTGAGCGCAATGTCTTTGCAGCGCTAGTCACACGAGCACTACAACCAGAGACATCGGACGCAGCGTGATGAGAGCCTTTACCCCAGTGGCCCCTGGTCCCCGCTGCCCGCTCCCCGCCAGGTTGCCAGGTTACACACCTGCCCCACTAGAACGCAGCGTCTCGGTTGCTCTGCTGTCCGACGCGGCCTACACAATGCCGCCCAGGATTATCTCTTTGTTTCGAAACACTCTCCTTCTTCGTCACTCCGAGTGGACGTGCCGCAGCTGTCTCTGTCGCACTCACACACTCCGAGCCGAGTGCGAGTGTATTTCGAGAATGGGTGATTTGGAAGCGACCCAACTGCTCTGCGCTGCCCTGTGGCGCCGCCCCGGATCCATTCTCTCATTCTCTCTCTCTCTCTCTCTCTCTCTCTCTCTCTCTCTCTCTCTCTCTCTCTCTCT
>CABIKL010002796.1:0-11979 GCA_902196195.1 Aptinothrips rufus
CCAGACCCGGCCGTGATCCGTGGCAAGTGTGTTTACAAGTATGAACATAACTGTCAGGACTAATGTTATTTATCCGTCACGACGGACGGAGACCACGAGGCCCCCTATGCGACCCAGCCAGCCAGCAACAGGAAAAGGGGTCTTAGTTAAGACCGCCTAAAAACTTTAAAGACATTCATCTCCTGTTCTAGAATCAATTTATGAAAGTCTTAGCTGGGCGACCCTAGGCAGCTAAAGTTTTAGCACATGATGAGTTAAAGATTTAGCTGGGCCGAGAATTTTCTTTTTTGCATTTGCGGGAAGTCCGTTCGTTTAGAATCTTGAGCAAATAAGCAAATAAGTAAGGATTTACAAATAATTATGTGACCCAGTAGAACAAACTTGTTCCTAGTTCTAGTTACGTATTAGTACGCTAATAACCCTGAACAAAGAAGACGTTAGGAGTGTAACGGGCTGGCATCTCAGCCTCATAAGAGTCCGCACAGTGGTCAGGCTGAGATGCAACCGGGTACACACCGGTGGTGACACTGCTGCCAACCTCCTAGGGCAGGAGCTTAGCGGCTCACTCTTTCACTGACACAGCCAGCCGGTCGGTCCGTTGGGTTGGCACGCGTGTAGGCTGAGGCGCTGGGCCACACACCACCCGACCCGTGTCCCGTCCCGTGCCGTATAGTGATTCGACATCGGCAAATCCGCGTTATTGTTTAGCTAAAGCGTGCTAAGCAGGCGCAGGAGGAACCCGGAAATAATAGAAGCTGTCCAGCTCCCCCTCTCGGCCGACCTAACGGGTTCATCGACAGATATAAAGGACGCGGAGTCCATTCCCCGCCCCGCCCCGCCCCGCCCCGGGCGTGCTCCGCTCCTTCGTCTCCCCAGAAAGGATGCTGCTCCGGCTCGTGAGTGAGCTTGGTCCTGCCCTGCCAGCCGGCCGCAACCCCTTCGGACGGCAGTGTTGTGATTGCTCGGCGTGTTAGGTTGGCACGCGTGTCGCGCGTGTCGAGCCCTGCCTGCACGGAGGGGAAGATGTTGGTAGGTTGGTAGTAAGTTGGACCCCGTTCGGTCGGCTCCTGTAGGTCCTGGGTGGCTGTGAGTGGCACCTCTACGACCAGGGTGGGTAATGAATCATATCTCCCTCGGACAATAACAATGCCAACAGTAGCAGCCGCTCACGCATACTACATACACGCCGACACTTTTTGTGGGATGTCGTCGCCGTCGAGATGCTCGTCCTCTTCTTATTTCGTAGGATGTTTTTTAAATGTCATTATCACTAATTATGTATTCCTCCGCCGCACGCTGCCGCGCCCCGCCTCTACTCGGCTCTCTGGAGGGACGGCCGTCCTTATATATTAACCCACGGTCCGTCGTTGCAGACTTTTTATTTCCGAAATTATCGCTGCCGAAATGACATGTGTTAGGGATAGAAAACAACGTTACCGTTGCGCTCGTAATTTTGCATCGCATGTCGTCGTAAAACCCGAGCCAGCTCCGCATTGTTCAAATGCAGCGCTCATGAGTTGGCAGTGCTTATTCTCTCACTGTCAAGCTCGTGTCTCTTTCTGAAGCTAGCCGGACGTTATTTCGTCGAAGGCATGTCAATTCTGCCAACTGATCTCTTGACAGGCGTGCAGTGGCGGTGACGCGCCGATCAGATCCTCCATGGCTCCGTGGCGTATCCAAAGTCGCGGTGAGCGGCGGGAGGCAGGGCAGCAGGGCAGCCAACTGCGACACCAGCGCCGCGCTAATGTCCTCCAAATTAAAAATTAGGCGCGGCAATTATAAGTGAGAGGGAATCATAAAGGGGTGCCAACTACTGCCTTGCGGTCGCCGCTCACGAAAGTTGAGGGGACGCTCGGCTGCTGATGTCGTGCCGGTCCCTCTTCCGGTTGGCACCACTACTGCAGCCGGAGCGCCCTCTGGCTGCGGTCGCGCTAAGCCCCCTCCAAGCCACGCCACGCCACGCAGTGCCTTGCCTCGCCTCGCCTCGCCTCGCCTCGTCTCGGCAGTCGAATTTCGTCGGTATTACCAAGCACTTCTCCATACACACTGCATAGCTAATTACAATGCCTTGGGCCCGGCTCAGCGCCGCGTGGCGTGGCGTGGCGTGGCGTGGCGTGGCGGGGCGTGGCGGGGCGCAGCGAGGCGGAGGGCCTAGGAGAGGAGACCCTGGAGCCGGGGGGGTGGAGTCCCATCGCGCCTTGCCCCGCCACACCCCGCCTCACCGCAGCGCGGCGTCGCAGCGTGGGGCTGCGGTGGGGCGGGGCGGGGCGGGGCGGGCCGTGAGTCGTGGATCACATTACTTACCTTGGTTCCTCACAACCATAATCTATCCGCCCTTCACGCGTCCTCCCCACCCCCATTTGAAATGTCATTACGCGGCGTGTTGTTTGTTAAACGCGGCGTCACCCGCGCAGAGAGGCGTGAACGTGAACCGACCGTGAGTGCTGGAGGCGCTGGAGGCATTGAGGTGGCGCTGCGCGGCGTGGCGTGGCGTGGCGTGGCGTGGCGTGGCGTGGCGTGGCGTGGCGTGGCGTAGCGTGGCGTTCCCTTCGCGGCTCCCCGTGGGACCACAAGGTCGCCAAGGACTCGAACACTTTGTTTTTTCGGTGAGTTTTGACGAGGCTCCCAATATTCTCGAATCACTCCGTGAAGGGTTTCACACTCGGGGCTGGGCAGGGCTGGGGCTCCCCGTCACATTCCATCCCGTGCCAAAACAAAGGGCTCTGCGATCTGCTGCCGTCACAATGCGGCGTGCTGATGCAGGCGAGGGTTCGACACGTCGCGGCCAGGCCCGGCCCGGCCCGTCATGCACGTCCACTTCGTGCTGTTTGGCGGACATGGTCGTCAGCGGGCGGCCAGGCCGCTACCCAATCTTGGCTGTGTAGCTCATATCGGCGATGATTTGCATATTTTGTATGTCGAATGCTGCGGAGTTATTCTCCCGCCGGTATTGTCCCGGTGGGACGGAGCGAGAGGCTGAGCCTGGGCTGGGTGCGAGTGAGAGGGAGAGAGAGAAGTCCGGCCGCCGTAATGATTCCTTCTCTTTTTACTCTTGTATTCTCCTCTCTTTTCATTTGGGACCGTGCTGAAGGTGTCTTTTGAAAGGATGTTCGTCCATTTTTGTTTCGTATTGCTTTATCACGGCTTCTCCTCCGCGTCTCGTTATTAATTATTCCCTATTCTTAATCCGTCTCCTTTCTTGCGCCGTCCGCTTTTGTCCTCCTGAATTATGTTTCTTATTAGCTCTATCTGGAGAATGCATCTCGCATTCCGCACCTCTCCTCTCGCACTGCATGTGTGAGGATCCAATTTGAATCCCGCTCGGCTCGGCTCGGCTCGGCTCGGCTCGGCTCGGCTCGGCTCGGCTCGGCTCGGCACTGACGCTTATTCAAATTTGCAGTGTCATTAGGTCAATCAACCTTTACGCGTTGATTGTGGCCGCCGTAATCAAGCAATCACTTGTGACTCGCGGCTGGGTCGGGCCGGGCAGGGCAGGGCCGGGCAGGGCCAGACAGGGGCGCGACCAGCGCGGCGGAAGGGGGGCACATGCATCAGCTCGTATGTGCTCGCCTTAGTGGCTAGTAATGACCGCGGAAGGATAGCAAGGTCGACTCGACAATTTTTTTTTCCTCCATTTCTATGAATTGTGTGTCTATGTACGTAGCCTACAACGGCGGTCAGTTCCGTATGGGGAACTCGTGAGGACCGAGCCAGCTCGAGCCAGCTGTGGGGCGACGCGTCTAGGTATGAGCAGCTTAAGACAATAAAATATGGTCTCATCGATCCGGTAATTTTGAAGAAGTGAGGTGAAGCAGTCGAACCCGGAGCTAGTTGGCTCCATTTCCCGGGTAAGAATCGAGAAAATTGGAAAAGAAGAGAAGTATTTTTGAGTCAAAATCTGAGTAAAAAGACTTGAGGTTTTTACTCTCATTTTCTTTTATGCTTGTGCCACATTTTCCTACGTATGTCGTTCAAATAGGGTATTCCTATGATAGCCAGACCGGAAATAAGAAAAACAAAACGACACGGCGAGGGGGGGAGGGGGGTATTCCCGCTGCAGCTTCCCGCTCCCCCGCTCGCCTTGTCGTTTTGTTCTTCTTGTTTCCGGTATGTCTATCATTGGAATACCCTATTAAACATAGTTTTAGTCAAAAATTCGTAAAACAGAATCGCGTGATCGCAATGACTAAAGCAATTTCCGTCTCATGTTGTTGAACTATTCGATTTTAGAACACTCAGATCCAGTTACATTGACATAAGTTCGTTCAAATACATATTACGATAAATCAAAAAAGCAGGAAAGAACAGATTTTCACTGTCCTACCTTCCTATTCTTGACTCGATTTCAAAAGAACAGGTACTTTTAGAACCATAAGAAGCGGGTTCAAATGCCCGTATCTGCGTAGGATTTTTCATACCCACCGATCTCGCCCGACTATCGCCCGGTCAGCGGATTGGTCGACCTCCCTCAGCCTCCGTGCTGAACAGGCAGCCAGGCTGAAAGTGATCCGTCATTTGCCTACCTTGGCTCCTTACCTTACCTTGGGCTTTGTTTGCCGCCGAATATGGCCGGCTGGTCGGCCAGGCCGAGAGTGGCTTTACCGGCCATGTGACTGATGAAAAGATCGCCCGCGCGCCCCGCGCTGCCCGACCGACCAAGGACATCCAATTATTCGGCGAAATGCATAGACGCGTCAGCACCTTGCCCGACGCGGCCAGGCTGAGCTTGAGGGGGGAGGGGGGGGGGGGGGGGGGGGGGGGGGCTGGAGCCGCGAGGCGGAGGCTATTTCAGAGGCAAGGACTGGACACATGCTTCCGCGTTCCAAGTAGGCGACGCGCACCGGGCTGGAGGGTTGACACGCGGCTGCAGGCTCAGGGAGGTTAGGTTAGGTTAGGTTAGGTTAGGTTAGGTTATAGGTTAGGTGGTTCCACTCGGCAGCCGGATGGGTAGGATACTCGCGGGCGGGAACACCATAAAACCAGGCCGGCATGTACAACTGTTAACAACGGAATATATGAAGTCGCCTTCGAGAGACTCTTATTAGTGCATAGGAGCCGCCCGCCCCCTCTCGCTCATATTCCCATCTCCTTTATTTTTACGCTAACGAAAAGCGTGTGCAGCTATTATTGTTTTATGCTTGTTTTATAGCAATTCGTGCTGCTGCTCTGCCTAGAGACTTCACATCACGTCGCCCTGAGTACGGCCTCCCCTAGAGGCCCGCCCTGCCCCGCCAGGATACACCGCGGCTTTACTGTTAAAATGGAAATGGTCCGCGCTATAGTACAACATCCATGCTAATGCTACGTTATCCGATGCTCCCAACGGTCATAACCTGCGCGCCTATAGACTTTTACAGCGGAGGGGCGCACCGAACGCCTATACATTAATCGGTGCGTTGAGTTGAGTTCATCTCTCCCTCTCCAATTTTGCCTCCAGCCCCCTCCCCCTCCCCTCCCCCTCCCTCTCCCCTTCCCCCTCCCCCTCCCCCTCCTCCTCCTCCATGCAAGCGCCGCGACGCTGCTCGACGCCACGCGGTGCGATGCGGCGCCCGCCAAGCAGCCACAGTTTACGATACCGGCTCACCCTGTCAATGTATGCAAATTGCCACATCCGTAAATCCGACTCTCACGGCTCGGCTCTGCTCGGACCTACTTTGTATGTCATGGGTCTATTAGCACCTGGCGGGCTGCTGGTTGGCTGCACGGGCAAAAATCGCCGCGCGGCGGGGCGGGGCGTGGTGGGGCGGGGCGGGGCGGGGCGTGGTGGGGCGGGGCGGGGCGCGGTGTAGCGCGCAAGGTTGTGGGAGGAGCAGGGAGGGAAGCAGAGACAGACAAATTAGCCCGCCTAGTTATTCATCGCAAACAAATTTCGGGTGTTAAGTTTTATAGGCCCACCTGCGGCCCACCCGCGGCCCACCTATACTAGGCCGCCCGGCCAGACGTTGCGCGGTGGTCTCTATCTCGGCGGGAAGGAGGGGGGACTACCGGCTGTAAAACAGCGCTGTGGGAATAAGTAAAGGACCTGTCACTGCCCTCGCGGTGGAACCGAAACCCATCAGGCCCTAAGATAACCCAGCCCAAAAGCCGAAAGCAAAAAAAAATAAAAAAAATAAAAAAAAAATTATTTTGTTGGAGACGATTTTGAGACCTGTTCCAACATGCGTTTCGTAGCTTCCTTATCCGTTTCTAGAAGGTATCAGAACCTTCTTCAAAAATTATTTTTTCCCTTGGTTTCTGGGTTGGTTGCGTTTTGACTTCCCTGTGGTTTCGCTCCTCTCGACCACCGGATGAGTCAAACTGGAACTTGGGCGGAACAAGAAAGGTCTGCAGACTTACTTCTCCAGCGAGTAGGATGTTCGCCGGCTTTGAGCCAGCGAGCGGCGAGAGCTGGCAGTCCAGTCCCGATGCCAAGTGTCCTGATGGCCTGCCTGGCCACGCTTCAGTTTGCTTTGCATGCACGCCACGCCGCGTGGGGACGGGCGAACGCCACGCCGCGCCGCGCCACGCTTCATGTCGCGACTGCCCGTTGTCTTTTTTTCTTCTTATTTTCTTCTTTTTTTTTTTGCAAGGGCAGGTGAATGACAAGTGAAAATTCAGCGGCTGAATTGTTTTGGTCGGGCGTGAAAATGGCACTGCCTCGCTGAATGTTTTGACTCGCTGTCTGTGTGACATGTGACATGCTCTGCCAAGTTTTGTGAAGGCTTCGTATGTGCTCGCGGCGGCGGCCCATTGTAACTCGACATTGTGATACAGATCACATAATCAATTCTGCGTGTGTCTCTGTGCTCGCTTGTTGGCGCGCAGGGCCGTGTACCGAGCAGGCCGTCGTAAAATCTCCTCTCCGCAGAACAGTCCCCGAGGGGAAGTCTAAAATCGGCACCTTAGTAGGATATGTTTTGAATACTCTTGAGGAATACGGTATGATGTAAATTTTTGCAAAAAAAATAAATGGAAGAATATTTCATTTTAGATGAGTCTCAATCAATAAACTTATGTTCACATTTAAATTTAAAATGTTTGAATAAAAATTGTTAAAATTTTGGATCAGTCAAACAGATTTGGCCTTTCTCAAATTGTAGTGAAGTTTGGGGAGTACGAAGTGCTGGTCGTCACAGGCGGAAGGGGAATTCTTTTTAAGGTGTAGGTGGCCCGCCGGCCCGCCATGGCCAGCTCTGGCCGAGTAGAGAGGCCACGGCGTGGCGTGGCAAAGCGAAGCGGCGCAGGGATCATTATGGTTTGAGATCTTGGAGCGTATGTGGTCGGGACGCGGCACGGCGGGGCACGGCGGGGCACGGCAGGGCACGGCCCAGGTCCCAGCCCGCTGCTAGTACAGCGGGGGCAGAGGACGTGTGGTCATCAGCATTAGTATTCAGTGCGGCCCCAGAGCAGGGCCAGCCAGCCAGCCAGCCCCGGCCCGGCCCGGGGCTCGGGACCATCAAGTGCAACTGAAATTGAATTTCTCATACGCGTCACTTAAAATTTCAAATTGGACGCAGTTGCGACCCCACGACCCCACTAGTGAAGTTCTTGTCTCGGAAACCGAAATAAAATGTGTCGAGATCATGCACAAAACGCTAATTATTTGTGTTTGAATACTTTCACCTTATTTTATCGGTGGGGATACTTTTTATTTCCTCAGAGTATGCCTTCTCAAGCAGCTATAGAATCTCCTAAACTTTGGAATAATCTGCATCTGCCATTGATGGGATGTGCTGTATGCGGGCAGAGCCGGGCAGAGCCTTGTTTCCGTGTGAACCGAGGAGGCGCTCTGAGCTGACCCAGATGTGTGTGATGCTCCTGCAGCTAGCGCTGCGGCTAGGTTAGGTTATATATGTGCCCTGCCCGGGCTAGCCCGGGCTGGAGGAGGCTGACCACATACTGCATGTGTGCTGACTGCTGACCCGGGACGCGACTCACTGCCCGGGTCAGACGCGGACTGTGTTTAGTTTCCCCCCGTGGTTCCGGCTCCGGTCAGCACGGTAGCTGCGGCCGGTTTGTTCTTTGCGGTAATACAGCGCCGAAGATCAATTTGTTTCAACGCCTGGTTCGATTGGTCGGGCCGGGCAGGGCCCCGCGGCGGTCTCTGTGTAATAGTTGGGCGCCACCGTATGTGGTTTGGCGCGGCACTGTGTGAAAGGTTGTGTGCCGGCAGTGCGGGCAGGGCGCCGCCCCGCCCCTCACCGCCCCGCCCCGCCTGACCATCAGGGCCACTGGCTAGGCGCCCCAAACCGCACGGAATTTTTCCGTTATTGATGGGCCGCTCTTGTTGTTTGAAAATTGACTTTTTGATGTGGTCCGGGGCGGGGCGCGGCGGGGCGTGGCGGGCTTATGAAGGGGTGTGAACAAACGGCGAGAGTTATTGGGAGCTCATCTCACCATCAGCTAGCGAGGATATGAAAAGCCCAGTACTGCCCGCCTAGGTCCGAGCCGAGCCGAGCCGAGCCGAGCCGAACCGAGCCAGCGGCGGCCTCGGGATGCTACACAGCACCTGGCTAGCTTCGTTATGCCGATTCTGGACCGTTTGGGCAGATGCAGCAGTTGCTGGAGAACAGCATGAGCTTGGTAGCGCTACGCCGCGCCACGCCGCGCCACGCCACGCCACGCCACGCCACGCCACGCCACGCCACGCCACGCCACGCCACGCCACGCCTCTGGCGATGACTCCGGAGCCAGCTACATTTGCGTGTGGACCAACCGCGCGACATCAGCCAAACGATTACGTCTTTTTTTTTGTTTTGTTTGTCGCCAAGGCTCCTCGTGGTTTTTCTGTCGCCCTGCCACCGTGCAGCACTGGACGAGACGACGGATAATTGTGGCAGTTCGTGCAAGCGGCGCTCGGAGCAGCGTCGCGACGGCTTCACGACGCGCTGGGGGCTCGCTACTGCAGGCAGAGAGTGGGCCCGCACAGGAATCACTCGTCTAGTGAACGCCTGATAGACGTTCAAATGACGCAATAGCAAACGTCTAGGAAGTTTCAATCTTGCATACCCTGCCTTTTATATGAAAGATTCAGAGTTCTTAAACTTTGAAATTTCATGAGAAGATGGAATAATTCTTTGAAACTTTGAGATATTTCAAATTTTATGTACGCTGGCTAGACTTAAGACTTCTATTTTACGTTTACTAGACTTCGATTCCCCGCGCGGGGCGCCACCTTTGCAAGTACTGTAAGCTGGCTCTGGATTTCGGCCCGGGTCGCTGGCAGGAAGTGGCCACCTACATTTGGACAGGTTCCCAAATTTGCCTACCGCCGTGGCATGCATGCTGTACGTAAGACATGATTAGGATGCTCTCACCTTCAAGACCTTGTCTTGCCCCGCCCCGCCACGCCCCGCCCCGCCCCGCCCGCCGTTCTGCTTCCGTTCCCAAGAGCAAAGCGTGCGTGAGGCCGCCACACACCGGCATGCTCCTCGGTACGAGCACTTCAACTCATATCAGACACAGTAGCAGCAACCTCTGTGTGAATGGAACTCATTATTGAATTCAGTCCCTACGTCACTGAAACTTCTGGTGTCTGCCAGCCTGGCCTGCCTTCCTGCCTTCCTGCCTGCCTGCCTGTCTGCCTGCCTGCCTGCCTGCCTGCCTGCCTGCCTGCATGCCTGCCTGCCTGCCCGTGAAGCTGCTGTGCAGGGTGCCCACCCCCGCGGCCATGGGGCTGGCTGGCTCTGCGGGGGGTCGAGGTCCCTGCGGGAAGCGGAGCCGCACTGGGTCAGTCAGTTACAGTGTTGCCATCCTCGTGGCTGGACAAATAATTCGGGGGAAATCTGGCATTTGTGCGCGCATCTGATATAGACGGCAGCCTTGCCCGTCTGCTCATTCTGTATTCCCCGCCTGCGATCGCCTTGTTTCATCACTGTAGTAAAAACGTTTGTTTTCCCTGCCCATATATTGCGAGAGACTCTGCTAATTAGAACGAGTCAGCGTCTTAGTGCGAATAATCTCCCCTCCCGCGCAACGCGATGAAAATAATAAACTTGAGCTAACAGGCTCGCGAGGCCGGGGCACTCATTCGTTCGCACGCAAATGAGTGCGCCCGCTGGGGGGCGGCGTGGCGTGGCGTGGCGGGGCGTGGCGGGGCGTGGCGTGGCGGGGCGTAGGGCACAGCAGGCGCTGGATTATGTAGATCCGCGCTGCTGCACGCGGCAGTGTAGTATGTACTCCCCGCGCGAGATGATCGCAGGGAGAGAGGAGGAAGGAGGGGGGGGGGGGCTGTGTCGGTGCACGTTACTCACGTACGAGGCGATGGCCCGGGACCACCTTGGTAATTATACTCGACTCGCTTCCGTACGTTCAAATACTGGGCAGGCTGGGCCGGGCCGGGGCGGGGTCCGCTGGCCGGTCCTCTCGCTGTACAGGGCTCTCCTCTGGCCGCCCCGCCCCGCCCCGCGCGGCTGGACTCGGGCTGCAGTCGGCCCACTAAAAGCAATAATCACCAGAAATGATTTGACTGATGCCGGACTGGGATAGAGCAGAGCAGAGCAGAGCGTATGTATCATGCAACACGCCCGGCCCGGGTACTGCAACATTGTATGGTCCCCGTGGGTTGCATGTCGCATGCAGCGCAGCAGCAGCAGCAGCAGGTTGCTATGGGCGCCGATAATGATCGTGATCGCGTCCTATCCGTCCGTCATCCGCCCCGCCCCCTCCCCGCCACGCCCCGCCACGCCACGCCACGCCCCGCGTGCATATCGTAAAACAAACTAATTTCATCCCGCGGCGAGATGTGAGTCATTGGGCGATATTTATCGAATCTAATCGATAACTTCTCGTTCCCACGCCGAATGTAATTGCCTATATTCGTGTTTTTCTTTTTGGTTTTGATTAGGGTCAGTTCGGGGAAAAATCGAACAGGGGAAGAATCGAACACCCCTTTTTTGGCCTTTTGAGAGCAGTATTGAATGGAATAGAGTTTTAATTCATTCGCTCCACTTGATATGATCCGAGAATAACCTTCGTATTGAAAATAAAGTCATTATTTTGAGCTAAAATGTGCTGTTCGATTCTTCCCCTGTTCGATTTTTCCCCGAACTGACCCTATGATTTCCCCGCTGGTCAGTGGCCGTGTTATAACACCTCCACGGTTATTGAGCGGGCCGGTAACCTCATTTGTGGCCTGGTAGTTTTGGCGCAGAGCTCTGGAGAGCCGGGCACGTCGTGTGGCGTGGCGTGGCGTGGCGTGGCGTGGCGTGGCGTGGCGTGGCGTGGCGTGGCGTGGCGTGGCGGTGGCGCTTCTATTTTCTATCGACCGCGCGATGCGGTAGCAGCGGTCAGTACATCATTCGCTGAAAAATGCAAGCGACCACCACCGAACTGATATCTGTCCATCTGACCCTATCTTTAGACGGTGCGGTTTACTTTTTTTTTCTGTGTTTTTGTAATTGTGCGGTCTGATGCATCCACTGAATACTGTAAAATGTGTTACTGTACTGATCGGTAAATCGGTGTTTTCTTCATTCTTTTTCATCTGATTTGGTCTTGTCATGACTGGAGAACAAACGCCACATTTTCTAGTTCAATGTGTCACTAATCGGATAGTCTGTTCTCTTTCTTTCTTTTTCATCTCGCGTGACCTTGTCAGGGCTGCACAGATAAAACAAAACCCAGATCCTCGGGCAAACCAACCCAGAAACCAAGAGTGAAAAAATAATTTAATATCTCATTTCAAGATCTATTTGAAAAAGAGTTTCCTAGCTTTCCTTATCATTTTAAACGAGGTCTCAAAATTATCTCCAAAAACATTTTTCCACCCTTATTTTCTGGATTGGTTTGCTCCGGAATGTATGGGTTTTGGTTTTAGTATGTGTGGAGAAATGAGATTGAACTGGCAAAAAATATGTCACATTTTGTGAGGGTTGTACGTGCGATGGACTCTTCCAACGCAGCCCTGCCGCCTCAGACCGCCCCACCGCCCCGCCCCGCCCCGCCCCCCCCCCCCCCCCCCCCCCCCCCCCCCCCCCCCCCCCCCCCCCCCCCCCCCCC
>CABIKL010002797.1:0-11976 GCA_902196195.1 Aptinothrips rufus
CGGCTCTTTCCCTTTCCCTCCCCTCTCATTTTACTACGGCGTCGACTTATTCTACTTCAGGAGGAAATTGACTGTGACGTGGTTGGAATTGATGCCATACAACCCTTATCCGTGAGAATGTCGTGAATGAAATGTTAAAACCTAATTTTTCGCTCTCCTAAACTTCAAGATTATTACATGTACACAGTAAATTGCAGATGTACTTTTCTTTTTCTGAATTTTAGAGACAATTTAGTCGTGCTTGAAGAAAATTTGTATTAAATTGTGCTTTCTTTTTATTTTTTTATTTTGTGGAAAACAAAGCGATATCTTATCTTCGTCCTTAATTTCTGCATGAATAAATTGTGATTGGATTTTGTACCTCTGTAAATCACAATTTTATGCGTAAAAGTAAGATAAAAATTGTCCGAGCTAATGCACAAATTAGTCTACAACCTAGCACAAAATAGTACTACAAACAATTTTTGTTGTTCAGAAAATTGTGATGAGATACGGATTTGTGCATACTTATGCATGACAGAAGCGATTACTAAAGCACAGCACTGTCGTCCCTCTAAATATAGTGCGTAGCCACGTGGCCAATGACGTATTCACAACGCAAGCGTTCTGTGGGACTTTTGCGGAGAGAAGAAAATGGAATTACAAACGAGGTCACTCTTAGCATCGTTATGTAGTTCACGAGCAGCGAGCAGGGCGGTGCGTGCCTGGTCCGGCAGGCCTGGTATACACGTTCCTGGAAGCGCGGGCTGCCTCCTCACCTATCGCGTGTGTCCCGCGTGCGCGTGCGGGGCGCGTGCGCGGCGCAGCTGATCGAGACGCCAGTCACGCGTTTTTCTTTCCCTCGACCCCGTGGACGTTGGTGGCGTATGCAGATATAGGGGTTGCTTTGACGGGTCGGCTCGCGCTGTGGGCAATGTCGCCATCAATGTTCAATCAAACGATACTCGGCACAATGACGACCACGCGACGCAAGGGACAGATCATTCGAGCGAATCCTGTGTACATCGAAGAGTTCTTGGACTTCCATTGAACTCCCACATCGCCACTTTAAATTTAGGCAAAAAGCTAAACATAAACCCTCAAAATAGGCAAAAATTTCTACTTTAATCTCAGATCCAGACTGAACAGAAGCCAAACACGGAAAATATACTTCTACCTCTTCATGAGGACATCTATTAGACATCTACGCAGCTATTTTTCCGAATAACATTAGACGACTTTGTTGCATTTAGATCGATTTTAGATCGTATGGGCATCCGTCGGCAGATTTATACATCGTGGACGGAAGTTAGACGTCTGATGGACGTAAAGTTTTATGCAGTTTTAGACCAGTGTAAAAAACAGAAATATACCAGGAGACGTTACTTTTTGTGTGAGGGGCTTCTGCACCTGAGCCCGACAATAGGCTATTACAATGACTGTCCGAACCGTAAGGCGCACAACAAGCTGAAGTACACAAACAAGGACAAGAGGCGACGCGGAGGACAGGAAGCGGATACATAACCACCTCGCCCCATTGCCCTTGTTTGTGTACTTCAGCTTGTTCTGCGTCTTACCGTTCGGACAGTCGTTGGAATAGCCTGTTGAGCATCCTTTCCACAGTGTACTTGCCGATGACGGGGTTGCTCGCTGGCCCGCTGCGGCCCACAGGATCGGGTGGCAGCAGGCTGCCAGCCCTGCCAGCCCTGCCTCGCGCCGTGCTTCCGAACCTAACTCTGCCGGCGAACACCCTGGCCCGCTCGTCCCGTCCGGCTCAGAGCTGCTCAGCGACTGACTGGCTTCTGGCTTGGCTCAGTCAGACGAGGAGGCTGGGGACCCCGCCCCATTGGGGGCTTGGCGTGGCGTGGCGTGGCGTGGCGCAGCGAGTCGCATCCCCACGCGGCCCTCGCGGGGGCGAGGAGAGAGACGGGGCGGGCGGAGCGCAGTCTGCCACACCAACACCACGCGCAGCAAGCTACCCTTCCAGTAACCACAACGGAAGGACAAACATGCTTAAAAGACGTTGAGGTGTCGTCGAGGCAAGTCCCTTGGACGTCATGTACCATGTCGTTCATGAATCACGTGACCGCGACTCTAGGCCACTTGTCGACATTCGTCCCCTCTTCGTGACCGATCTAACCCTTACCTCAGCGTGTATTTGGGATAGGACCGTGATGTTGCCCCGCCTCCTTAATCGGTCACGTGGTTAGTGAAAGATCTCTCCAGTGCATGGGATGCCCACGCTCTTCCACCTCATGCTTCCACCTCCATCCGTTTCTTGTTCCTCTATTCTTCTTGTCATTTACTACTTCGAAACTCTAGAGTTTTGAAATTGATCTGGCTTCTAATCAGACTCAGACTGACTGTCAAGTGGTGTAAGTCCACCTTCTCCATATGCCGGCGTGATGCAGAGCGCTGAATGTCAGTGTGATTAGAAACCAGAACAGGCTCTTATCTTTGTATTCTTGAGGTGGCGCTTGATTTTTAGCTTAGAAAGAGTATTATGTAATCGCAATCTGCATTTGTCAATACAACCAGGGGGTAACAGCCTTCTAGCCATTCGAATGTTTGTAGTTTATTTTGAACTCTCTTGAATTATTAGTAAAAGCAATCTCTCCATTTTGCAGCATCTTGGAAGATATTTTATGCCGGGACTACTCCTATACAATCTGGTTACAGCGTCAGATCATATCTTAGAACTGTAGAAGTGAAATGACAGAGCTAAACTTACCACTCAATCTGATTTTTTTTTCCCGTGGGGTATTAACTAAGTTCTGTATATGATATAATCAAGGTGCAAGAAGTAAAAAAATGTAGTAAATCAATCACATTCATTTATTAAAATTTCTTTAGGGTTTGTGTTTCTAAAACGAAGCACAGTTTTGATTTCACAACCATGAAAACGATATAAATTGCTTATGGAAATAGAGTGACAGCTTTATTACACATTTCTGGAGGCTTGAGAGCCACATATATTTTGAGATCAAATTTAAAGGTCAGGCTGTAAAGAAAAAGAAAAAAAAAGCTTAGCCTCATCATATCCTATAAACATACATTTCAGAATTTGTGACACAATGTACAAAGTTTCTGCTTGCAACTAACTCCACAATACACAAATAACTTAATATGTGCAATATGAACAGTATTAAGCTTATGGGAACATGCAGATAAAATTCATTAACAAAATTCAAATAAATACAAGCTTAGATGAAATTCATTTGAGGGAGAGAAAACAATTCATTGAACTCTCTCCATGATAATAAAATTTTCATGTGCCAAACATAACTAAGTATAACAAGGGAAAAATCTCATTTTAAATGCTTAGTTGTAACTTGTACTTTATATTTTGAAGCATCACATAAGTCTTTACAGGACGGCATGTAGAAGATCACTTTTTGAGAGCAGAGACTCCAACTCAAACACGTGCACGAGTACGGAATTTCAAAGAGCACTATTTGAGTCCCAGTCTCTGCCCAGTGACCAAAGTCTTTCCCTACCCTATTCCTTGGGCTTAAATCGGGACATATAAAAATCACAGTCGGGGCAGTATATGGCGGGTGGAACGACCACCTTCTTTCTGCACAGATGGCACTGGGACGGGTTACTAGGGCCACTGGGTTGACCCGTGGCTGTGCCCGAGGCCGGGCTGGTGCCAGGGCGCTGGGACTGAGGTGGCGCCCTCTGGTGTCCAGAGCCCTGTGCTTGAGGATTGAACGGCGGCGGGTAGCTGTATGCTGGAGGCAATTCTGCGCTGCCGCTGTCATTCGGGCCAGTCTTTTGGTGGTAGTAGTTACTGCTCTTGTAAGCCTGAGCCGCGTGGGGGTGGGCGCCCTGGGGCCCACCGTGCAGTGGCTGGTAGGGGCCGTGGTTCTGCGGCGCACCCTGTGGCCCGCCCTGTGGTCCACCCTGCGCCAGCTGGTACACGCTTGCGTTGTGAGGCACAGGCTGGTATGGCCCCTGGTTCTGGTAGGGGCCCTGGCCCTGTGCCTGGGCCTGGTAGGGGACCTGGTGCTGGTAGTGGCCTTGCGGTTGGTACGGCCCCTGGGGCACGGGCTGGTAGGGGCTCAGGGCGGCTGGGGGCCCCTCTGGCCTCGACTGCTGCTGCTGCTGCTGCTGCTGGTGGTGCTGCTGCTGCGGGACGAGTTGGTACGGCGGGTACTGGTGCGGCGGGTACTGCGGCGGCGGTTGGTACGCCGGTGTACCCTGTGGCGGGGAGCCCTTCCCCGGGGCGCCCTGCGAGGGTCTCGCCTGATGGTAGCCAGCGGTAGGTCCCCTCACGCCGTTCGCCTGCGGCCCGTTCGGCAGACCGTTCGGGACGCCGGAGGGCATTCCCTTCTGGAGTCCATTGAGCGGTCCGTTGGGCAGCCCGTTGTGCTGGGGGAACCCGTTCATGTGCGCGGCGAAGGGGCCTGGGCTCGGGTGCGCCGCGGGGGGCGAGAAGGGCGGTCCGGACTGCCCTCGGTTCATCGAGGGCGAGGGGGAGGGGGAGGGCCCCGAGGGGGAGGGGGAAGGGGTCGGTCCCGAGGGCTGCGTGGCGTACATCTTCTGGCCCAGCGGCGCTGGTTGTGAGGGCACCGCGTGGTAGGGCGGTGGCTGGTAGATACCGGTCGGCCGCGGGTAGCCAGCCGGGGGTTGGTTCGGCGGGGAGGACTGTTGGTGCCCCAGCGGGGAGGACGGCTCTTGAGTCTGCGGTGACTGGGGGCTCAGCGGCAGGGGTTGGTAACACTGTGACTGCCTCTGAGGTCCCGGCTGGCCTTGGTTCTGGGTCGGCAGACCCAGAGAATTGGGTGGCTGCCTCTGTTGCTGCTGGTGCAGCAGTTGTTGTTGCTGCATCTGTTGTTGCTGCTGCTGCTGCTGTTGTTGCTGCTGCTGTTGTTGTTGTTGCTGCTGTCGCTGCTGCTGCTGCTGTTGGTACTGCTGCTGCAGCCGCTGCAGCTCGAGCTGCTCGGCCCGCTCGATGTCCTGCTTGGTCTGCACCGAGTCGGCGATGGGCGCCTCGTCCTTGAGACTCCGAATCTCTCTCTGCGCCGGAGCAGAGTAAGAGGAGTCTCTGTCCTTCTTGGAGCCGAAGGCGCTGCCTATGGTGCCGGCCAGCGTGCCGCGCAGCACTCGCTCCAGGATCGGGTTGGGGATGTAGCCGTCCGTCTCGTCGTCGTCAGCCGTCGCCACGAGCACGACCTGGTCGCAGAACGTCACGTTCTTCTTCTTCTTCTTGTCACCCGCCAGGCCGACGCTCTTGAGGCTCGTGCTGGAGCGGGACTTGGTGAGGATGCTGGGGGCGTCCTCGACGTCCTCGCGCACCGAGTCGCGGGGCTTGATGGACACCACACCCGTGTCGTAGAGCAGGTCCCGCTCCGGGTTCTCCCTGAGACTGTACTGGCCGTGTCCGGTGTAGGGCAGCGCGGGCTGAGGGCCTGGCTGAGGGCCTGGCTGAGGGCCCGCCTGGTGTCCTGGTTGGAGGCCTGGCTGGTGTCCTAGCTGGGGGCCATTCTGGACGCCTTGCTGGGGAGCGGTCTCGGAGCCGGCCGCCTGGGGCTGCGCCTGCTGCGGGGACTGCACCTTGATCTGCTCGAACTGGGACGCTAGGTCCCGCACGGAGGCCTTACTCTTGTCCGGGACGATGTCGTCCAGGCCGGACAGGGAGGAGGTGGAGTTGGCCCGCGGCCTGGTGCTGGTGGGGTTGGGGGCGGCGGCGGGGCTGGTTCGGGGGGCGGGGCTGGCTCGGGGGCTATCACAGGGGGTCGCCTGCCCTCTCTTGAGCTTGAGCGTGGCTTGCAGCTCCCTGAGCCAGGTATCGCCACTGCCGCCAGTCCTGCCCGCCGCGTCAGCCTGCTCCTGCTGCTGCTGCTGCTGCTGGCTCTGGGCCGCCATGATCTCATGTCGCTTCTGCTGCAGCTGGGCGAGCAGCCCGCCGGACGGCTGGCTGTCGTCCTGGCCAGTCTCCTCGAGCTGGGACAGGTCCAGCAGTGAGGGAGGCGGCGGGAACTCCTCGCTCGGCTGTCTCGAGTGGCACACCGAGCTGAGGGGGCTCTGCCCGGGGCTGGGGTGCGGGTAGGGGGGCAGGTCGACGGGGGTCGGAGACTCTGTCTGTCGGTGCTCCAGCCGGGGCTCCAGCCGGGGCTCTAGCCTGGGCTGCTCCAGCCTGGGCTGCTCCAGCCTGGGCTGCTCCAGCCTGGGCTGCTCCAGCCGGGGCTGCTCCAGCCGGGGCTCCTGGTGCACCTGAGCCCGCGTCACCAGGGTGGTGCTGCCGTGGTCAGGACTCTGCGCCAGCTCCCGCTCCCGCTGCGCGTCGAGCAGGAAGCCGCCGTTGGCGTACTGGGCCGGTTCGTAGCCCTGCAGGTTGTAGCCCTGCAGACTGTAGCCCTTGAGGTCGTAGCCGGTGGTGTTGGCGGAGGGCCTGAACGCGGGGTGGAAGGGCGCGGGGGCGGCGTCGTCCTGCGGTAGCGGCGCGGGCGGGCGCCCCGTTCCGGCCTGGCCCTGCTGACCCGCGCTGAGCTGCGAGGTGGTGCGGAGGGGCGGCGGGGGCGGCACCTTGGCGGCGGTCAGCACCTTGCCCGCGCTGCCGTGGAAGCTCTTCCTCATCAGCCGGCTGCGCTGCAGGTTGGGGTTGCTCACGTTGCTGTACTCCAGGTGACCCTCCGAGAGGTACCCGGCCAGCGCCGACTCGTCCATGCTCGTCTTGGCGGGGGCGGCTCGGGGGGCGGTGCGCGGTGCGGGCGGCGGCGCGGCGTCCTCGCCCTCGCGCAAGTCCGGCATGCTCCTGTTCTTGCGCCGGATCAGGCCACCCATGAGCAGCTTGCGCCGGATCTTGTGCTGCTTCTTCTTGTCCTTGGCGTCGTCCTTGGCGGCCTTGGAGTCCTTGGCCGCGGGGCTGATGAGGTCCTTGGCGGTGGTGTTCTTGGAGCGCTCCTCGCTGCGCGCGCGCTTCTCCCTGGGTGCGGGGGCGGCGGAGCGCGGCGAGCGGCCGGGGCGATCATACAGGTACTCCTCGTCCTCGAACACGGGCTGCTGGCCGCGCGCAGGCCGCTGCTCCAGCTTCGCCTTGGCCGGCGGGCTGGCGATGATGACGGGGGAGGCGCGCGGCGCGGTGCCCTTGGCTGCCGCGCCCTTTGCCGCGCCCTTGGCCGTGCCCTTGCTCTTGGGCAGCGTGCCGTAGAGCTGGATGGTCTTGTTGGCCGGCCTGTCCTGGGCCTGCTCCACCAGGAGCTCCCTGCTGCCCTGCCTGCTGTGGCTGTGCGCCTGGGGCTGGCCCTGCGACCCGTCCTTGCTGCCCTGCCTGCTGTGGCTGCCGCTGCCCGTCTTGTCGCGGCTGTTCTGTCGGGAGTGGTTGCCGCTGCGACTGCCGCTGCCTTCCCGGGCCACGCCATCTGCAACACGGGGGAGCGAACTTGTTAGTGAATCGAAAGGAACCGCGCAATCAAAGCCATCAAAGCAACCTACTATCGATCAATTTTCAACCGATACGGTAACACGATTAGGGTCGAAAGTCCGATCCCCTCCCCCCACCCAATGTTATCCTTTACAAAAAACATCTTGAATTTAAGATACTACATTTTGAATTTACAAAGATTTTCCACAGCACCTAAGAGAATGGGACGAAACTTGGTTTTGTCAGACTTAAAAATATGTAACATTTTTGTCAATTTTTGTCGTAAAAAGTTAGAAACATTTTATAAAAATATCACATGTTTATAAGGGTGTGGACACTCACAAACATTTGAAAAATTGTGAACTCCTAAAAAAAATATCGCATGTTGATTTGCATGCAATGCGTCAGCAGCGAATTAAAAGCAGATTAATTACACAGCAAACATAAGAGCTTTTCAAGGAATGCTAATAATTTCAGGGTTCCCAAAATGACTTGAACCGAATTAGCGCCAGATGAAATGCCACGGAAACCGGAGGATCAAAAACTTTGAATCCTTGAAGCTGAAAGTTTTATGTTTAATGTGTAAAAGCAAAAAGGGAATTCTTACCGAAGGCTTGGCTCTCCTGCGCGATGCGGCGGTGCAGGCTGCGCACCCTCATGACGCACGTGTTGTGCTTGATTCGCGCCACGCTCAGGGTGTGCGGGTTGTGGTAGGGCGCGTCCATGGCCTGGCGGGCCTTCCCCACCGCCGCCTGGCACAGCACCAGGGCGGCGGCCAGGTCCAGGGCGTCCTCCGTGGCGCGGGACTTGTCGAGCAGCTGGTCCGCCTCGCGGCACAGCTTCTCGCAGTCGTCGCCCACGCACGGCCCCACCCCCGCGTACTGCTGCTGTTGCTGCTGCTGCTGTCCGGGCGAGGGAGAGTGCCCCTCCGGTATCTGGGCCAGCTGCGACGAGAAAGAGGTACGTTATCAAACACTGTAGGAAGAAATACCAGACTTGGGGAGCCCTCTTCCCGAGAAACAGAATCTCTCTGCATTGAGAGAATGATGGGTATACTAAACAAATAATGCCCGTTTTGAGGAGCCCTTCCCGAGAAACAGGGGTGAAGAACAGCAGTTTCGAAATCTTTGGTGCTCGTTTTGAGGATTATGTAGATATATACATCTTACAGTGTCCTGATCATTTTCGTGTAGCTCTCAAAATGTGTCCCAAAAATTCCGAAACTCGTGATACTTCTCTTCCGCTCTCCGCGAAGGACTCTCCAAAACAGATATCTACTTCTTATAGTGAACCAACCATCCGGCATCATCCACTCAATGCAGAAAAAATCCTAGGAAACGCACGTACTACACTCTTTTAGTTGCAATCTTCAAAATTTTCAGCTAGCTGACAATTATTTGTTTGGTTTTGTTAAAAGGTAGAAGCAATATTTTTAGTTATAGACACCCACTATTGCAAACTTTGACAACTTTTTGTGATATGCGCTTAGACCAAATAACCCGTCAATTTGAATTCCTATCGCTTAACGATGCACAGCCCATGGAAAGATATTGTGAGTGTTGGCAGCCCTACCTGGAGGTTGTGCCGGAGCCCGAGCTGGAGGGGCAGGCTGTCCGTGGAGGAGAGCGAGTAGCTGTCGTATCCAGGGTCGCAGGGGCCACCGCTGCTAGAGCTGCTCAGCTCGCCGGGCTTGATGCTGGTGGGGCTGCGGGGCACACCTGGTGGCCCGCCGTGGGGCGCGGCGTGCGGGGCGCCGTGGGGCCGCACCTTGCCCACCAGGTACAGGTAGGGGTTGTCCATCGAGGTGGACGACGACGAGGACGCGCTGTTGCGGTCGCCGCTCCAGTTGCCCGAGTCCCTGCGGCGCGGAATGTTGAGGTGGTCAGGCACGTTGATGCCGTCCGGCCGGTGCACGGCGTCCTGCCTGCCCGGGCCGCCGGGGCCACCGGGGAGGCCGTTCGAGCTCCCCGTCGAGTCCTGTCGCTTGAGGCTGTGCTCGACGCGCTGCTCGACGCGCTGCTCGGCGGGCGAGGCCCTGCTCAGCGAGTTGTAGCCGCGCATCGCCATGGCCTGGCTCAGGGCCTGCTCCTGCAGCGCTGCGAGCTGCTCCATGCTGCTGCTGCTGCCGCCGCACGGCGCGCCCTGCTGCTGGTAGCTCAGCACGCTCTCCACCGCCTTGCGGCTGATGTAGCCCGGCTCCGCGCCGTCGACGCAGTCCACCGCCTGCTGCAACAGCAAAGGCAAAACTAAGCACAACCGATACGCAGCACATCCCTTACGTGATTGTGAACAGAGTGAAATGTTTCAGTCCGTGGATAATAGGCAAGTTACTTACGTTCTGGTGCTGCTGTTGTTGTTGTTGTTGCTGCTGTTGCTGCTGCTGCTTCTGGGCGAAGATAAGGGCCTGCATGTCACTCAGGTTCTGATACTCGTTGGGCTGGGAGTTGGGCGTGACTGCCCTGCGCAGTCCGTTCTGTAGTCCGTTGGGCAGCCCGTTGGGTAGTCCGTTGGGCAATCCGTTGTGTAGCCCGTTGGGCAGTCCGTTGTGGAGCCCGTTGTGTAGCCCATTGGGCAGTCCATTCTGGTGCAGTCCTCCGCCCTGCTTGTCGGGGTTCGGGGTGACCGCGCGGCGCAACAGGTTGGCGGTGTTCTTATCCCGCGTCCTGGAAAATAAGACAACGTTAAGCACGCGACACTCAGCTCACATCAGCGCCAACAAGGCTCCAGTCGGGACGGGGAGAAACATTAACCGCCCCACTGGAGTCGAGATTACAACCCACGGTAGCCTACTTCCTTACCGGAAGGAACTTCTGGGTCGCGCGGGCTCAACCGCCAGCCAAATATACAAGTTTCGGCTCACGTAATTAAACGTTCAATGACTTTAATTTAATTAATTTTGGAGGAATTGTTCAAGATATTCGATAAAATTTCAGGCCGCTCAGTGTAAAGAAATTGGGAAGAACCTGGTAAGTTGATTGGATTCAGTGAACGCTTTTCTGGTCGCCACCCACGTCCTCGGACTGGGCAGATAGGCCGAGGTACACGCACAGAAAAACCCAAACCCAGAATCTAGGGTAACTCAACCCAGAAACCAAGGGTAAAAAAAATTATTTTTGGAGGTGATTTTGAGATATATTCTAAAACGCGTTTTGAAGCTTCCTGATCATTTTGCAACAGGTCTCAAAATCAACTCAAAAATATTTTTTTTCTTTTTCCCTTTGTTTTTGGGTTGAGTTGTCCCAGACCTGGGTTTTGGTCTTTCTGTGCGCGTCCGTCGAGGTGCTCCACTCCACTCACCCCGGCAGGGAGAGGTTCCAGGTGGGCGCGGAGTGCAGGCCGGCCGCGCTGGCGGGCACGGGCGTGATGGTCTTGGGCGCGCCCTCCGCGCTCACGGGGCTGCCGTCGGGCGCGGCGTAGAGCAGCAGCAGCGGCTGGTACCGGCCGCGGCGGCACTTGTCCACCACCTGCTCCCAGCACGGCCCCACCTCGCGCACCGTCGCGTCGTCGAAGTAGATCCAGACGCGCAGCTTGGTGTGGAAGAAGAAGGTCGAGTAGTGCTTGCCGTAGTAGGTGACCACGCCCACCAGGTTGTGGGTGGTGGCCGCGGCCCAGCGCGCGTCCACCACGCTGTGGAACACGTCCGACAGCCGCAGCGAGGTGCCCACCGTGGCGAACACGGACATGATGTGCTCCAGCGTGGGCCGCTCCGAGTCCCACACCACGCCCACCGACACAATGTCCGGCCGGTTCATCAGCGTGCGGCAGATCTGGATCTTGGCTCCGCATGCGGACTGCAATAAGGAATGCACCGTTAGAAAAACGTTTCGCAATCAAAACATTAGATTAGGTAGGATCGTAAACATTTAAAACAGACATCTTATGAAATAAATTATTTTAATACAAATCAAGCATGAAATTGGTTCAATCAGGTACGAACAATTTTTCAAGTTTACTTCCTCAAATTTCAAGTACAATTAATTTAAATTAGAAGAAACTTGGGGGACAATCTCGAACTCAGCCAAATTTTGCCGACCATTTCATACTTAATTTTTGGATTAAATTAATGTTTTTTCAAATACATAGCAATTTGAGCGAATGCGATGTAGTATTTTCCGTCCATTGCACTGTGTTGCCGTACACTCACCGGACAGTCTCGGATGTCTCCCATGCCGCCAGCCTTGTTGAGCAGCTGGCCGAAGAGGTCCGGGTGGCTGGGGGTGGCACTCTGACGCGCCTGAGCTGTCAGGGCCGAGGCCGACACGTAGTGCACCATCTGCAACCAGCGACACGTCAGTCCTCGTCCTCACTCCCAAACACACGTCGTGATCAGGGACGTCAAAGACATAGGGGGATCAGGGATTTCAAACACACACCGGGAACAACGACTCTCGAACATAACGTCGAGGTCAGGGAATCTCGATCAAGAACGCTCGAACTGACATCGATATCAGGGGCTCAGGGCTCTCGATCACACATCGGGATCAGGGACAATCGAACACACATCGGAATCAGGGACACTCGAACACACATCGAGATCGGGGACACTCGAGGGGGCGCAGACACCCTCCCCGGCGCATTCCAGCAGTCGTCTGACGATTCTATTCAGGACGCGGGGCTGCCGCAGGTGC
>CABIKL010002798.1:0-11975 GCA_902196195.1 Aptinothrips rufus
TTTTGTCGAAAGCGAGGTGCAGTAATTCTGCACCCACTGAGCCAGCCCAGCCTCTGCCATTAGCGTATCGGGATGAGCTCCTGGTCCTCGTTGAGGCGTTCCAACATGGGGTCGTAGATGGGCTTGGGATAGCGCGGTATTAGGGCGCCCAGCGAGTTGTATCCCTCCAGCACTCTGAAGCGCCACTGCGCTTTGGGATGCAAGTCCTCGAACGTCTCTCGCACATCCTGGGACAGGACACAGCCATCAGATTATTGAAGGTAGTTGTTTCTCTTCACTCCCCGCCGCCTTCCCCTCTACTTCCGTCCGCTCTTTCTGTGCCCGGAAATGTTGCCTACGTCAGAGGGGTCTAAGAGCTCAACCCCGGCGGTCGGACATAATTTCTTTAAAAAATACATAATTTAATTTTGTAAGGCCTGGATGTACTGGAAAAATGTGGATATCACTGTTTTCATTTTTGGTGACTGCTTACGAGATAAGGATAAGGAATGAAATTTTCCACGGAAAATCACAAAGCGAGTTTGCGTGATTAGATTCGGAGCTCCCATTGCTTCAAACTCAAGGCATCCCGCACACTCGCCGGAAGTGGTTATGCGTCGTCATGAGGTGTGCTCACCTGGACGATTGTCACCGAGGCGTTGCCCAGCGCGAAGAAGGTGCACGGGGTGACTGTGGCGTTGAGTGGTACTGCAGGGGGATCCTCAGAGCCGTACTTCTTCAGGTTCACCGCCTTGCCGTAGTCGAACCGCCTGAAGTACCGACCTGGAAGTGGAGCGGCTGTCGTAATAATTATGTCATGGAGATCGAAGATGGAGAAGGGTGAACGAATGAACGAGGAAGCGGGATCACACCCGATAGTATGACGAGGATTTTGAAAAAAGCACGGGGCTTAGTTTCTCACTTACTCTTGCCGAATTGTTGGTAGTAGTACACCATAGACCGGATGGAGACACTGTCTAAAGTGTTTCTGAAGTACTGGTGGAACCCTGACTGAAAAGATCCAAAATTTATGAGTCTGTTAATAATTCCTCAGTGTGCTGCAGTGAAAATGTGACTCAGCGGCTACATATGTCTCTGCTTGTATCTAAAAGCGAAGAGTTTCACAATATTCTAGAAAACTATGGCAAAAATTTGCTGCAACAAACACTGTTACGCAAACAAGACAACTTTCTCGATACAAGGAGCTATTTATATGTGCTCTGCTCACGGCCTTTTCGCCGTGCTTGTTGCAGTGCGCACATTTCAACTTGTGTTTTATCTTTCATGCGATACGCCCTATGAACACTGTCCCTATGTGGCGAGGGTCTGACAACAAGCTTCGATGTGAGATGCACCGGCACGGCAAACAATACCCCATGTAAAGTGGCGGATCAATGACCCCTCTGATGTACGACGCTGTAGTTACATTTTGGAGACATTTCAATGATTCGTTCTAGCATTTTCGTAGGAATGAAGAGTCAGGCAACGCATTTTAAGCAACGGCGGCGTAGAGAAACAACCTGCGAGCCTTGAAAGTGGATACAAAGTCCCCCTGCAGGCTTGACGGGCATAACACATCGGACATTGTCTGGCGGTACTCCTCACATCGAACCCTGTTGGCACACACTCGCCACACCGGACAGTGTTCACAGGGCGGGTCGTCTGTGCGGCCTGTGTACAGTACTAACAGAGTCGAGCTCGCCCCGCCCGCCGAGGAGCTGCAGGATGTAGTCGCAGATTCTGGGTGAGATGCGGCCGCACAGGTTGTACACCACGTTGTGGATCAGCGGGTTCCACAGCGCCAGCTCGTCGTGCAGGACCAGGGGACCCGCCACCTGCAGGCAAGGCAAGGTGTTGTCAGCAATCAGGTGACGTCTCTTATATGCAGGGCTCTCTCCTATAGCTGCAGGCAGGGTGCTGTCAGCAATCAGGTGACGTCTCTTATATGCAGGGCTCTCTCCTATAGCTGCAGGCAGGGTGCTGTCAGCAATCAGGTGACGTCTCTTATATGCAGGGCTCTTTCCTATAGCTGCAGGCAGGATGCTGTCAGCAACCAGGTGACGTATCTTATATGCAGGGCTTTTTCCTATAGCTGCAGGCAGGGTGCTGTCAGCAACCAGGTGACGTCTCTTATATGCAGGGCTCTCTCCTATAGCTGCAGGCAGGGTGTTTTCAGCAATCAGGTGACGTCTCTTATATGCAGGGCTCTCTCCTTGAGCCTCATGTGCATCATATCCTGATCGGGGCAAATGTTATCAATTTCCGTAATACAATTGAATCAATTTACTGTGGCATGTTGTACCCAGAGTGTTGTTTTGAGAGGAAGAGCTGCTAGCGAGGCGTCTAGCGCTGGGCGCTGCCATTTTGTAGATGGCGCCGGCAGGCCGTGGTCGTGCGAGCGAGACAGAAGACTAGTCTCCATTTGTTTTCTCCCAAATGGCGTCCTCGCTAGCAGCGGCTCTCCCACGGAACACGTGCTTCAGGTCTAAAACGCCTCAACAATGATTTTTTTTTACTGGATCGCTCAGTACAAAGTTTGATTTTTTTTAAAGTTTTAAACAAACTTGTGTAAAAGCGTATATTGAAACTCCCAGAGACCAGCCTGCAAAATAGTCATGTCCGCGAAAGGGAATTTTTGGCTAGGCACTGTTCATAAATTACATGACGTGAATTAGGATACTCTCATCCCCCTTTTTTTCCCCTTCTGGACAGGGGCAGCGCCAGATTTTCCACGACTTTAGACTAGTTTGGGATGAATGGAGGTAATATCAGAAGCCATACAGTACCTCAGACCCTTTCCCCGTTAAAATGCGTGAGTAATTTGTGAACGGCCTTAAAACAGAGATATCCCGACCATAGTCCAATGGATCAATTTTATATTCTGAGAACCTTTTAAATAACTTTTTGATCAAATTAGTCCAAATTGTGAAATTGAAGTTGTATATCAAAATTGGGAAGAGCAGGAGAGAACGTCATCATTGGTCGTGATTCTCTATCCTGCGAAGACCAAATAAGATTAGTTTCATCATTTGAAGTTTCGTGTGCTTATGTAGTGCTCTCTGCGTAGCTTAACCAGGTACATTGTAACTGCAGAAAGCTCAAAGGGAGATCGCATTCAGTGAACTTGTTACGAGGAGACATACACAAACCAAGTGGTCTTGGCGGCATCCTAGTGCTGTTTTGCCTGCCTTTCCCATGTGAAAGCATGCGGCCGTAGTTTTTCGACCAACACCCCCTCCCCTGAATTGCACCACAAAGTTTGTGTGCGTTCTCTGACGATGCTTGCTAGAGAGCCTAGAAGGAGAGACGCGACAACTGTCATGGGGTCTACCAGCCTGGGATCCAACTCCATCCGCTGTACCCCGCACCCTCACCGCGAGCTCAAGAGGCGCGGCACTGCGCATGCGCTGTGCCCAGCTGGATCCCAGTGGCTGCCGGGCTCACTTCCGCCATGACAGCTGTCGCCTCTCCCCTCCCAGGCTCTCTAGTGCTCACCTGCAGCGCGTTCCGCAGCACGCCCAGCGTGGCGAAGGGCAGCGAGTTGAGGTGCGCCAGGTAGCCGATGGGCGCGTAGAGGTAGCAGCTGGCCACCATCTCCTGGTACTTGCTGTCCAGCAGCGCGTTCATCATGAAGAAGGCCGTGCCGCCCTGGTCAACGCTCACCAGCCGCACGGGCTTGTGGGTGCGGTTGTAGACGAACTCCAGCCCCGCGGCCAAGTCCGTGGCGAAGTCCGAGGTGCTGCCGACAAACACAGGCTAGAGAGGGGCCGTTCATAAACTACTTAGACATGATGAGGGGGGGGGGGGGCAGTGTCCACGGCCCTATCCCAATTACATGGTAAGGTTAGCAGGTGAGATTGTCCACGTAAGGGGGGGAGGGGGTCAAAAAGTGGCCTATTTGTGTCTACTTAGTTTATGAACGGCTCCAGACACCACCACACAGTAAACACTAGGGCTACCAACAACTCATCCCTTGGCCCGCCCTTCACTGTAAATGAAAGTGCGATACTTTTAACACAAAAAAGTGCCATGAGCTCCAAAGTGCGATTCCCCAAAAGTAATGCACTTACAGGTGCAATAAACCTTTCATTGCACTTTTAATACGATAATTAATACTCTTTAATGCGATTCAAGCTCAAAAATACAGCACTTTCACGCCAAAAGAGTGATGATGATATAATTGCACTTTTACTGCGATGGACACTGCAAAAAACAGTGATGAAATAAGTCACCGCATTTCTAACGTGATGATCATCGCACTTTAAGTATAGTTTGCATTGCACTTCCAGTTACTGTTCCAGTTGCTGTCCATGGACGACCTGTGGAGTGGAGAGTTGGAAATGGGTTACTAACCCACGGGGAAAATAGACGTCTACTCGATGGTCCACTAGACAACTAATATCTTCGTCTAGTAGACGACTAAATGGTTACTTTTTGTAAGTCTATTAGAGGCCTATACGTGTAATGGACATCTACTAGATGTCTATGGACGTCTACTGGTAGACGCAGACGTAATTTAGGCATCCATTAGACGTTTATAGCCATCTACATCAAGCCTAATGCCGTTATAGATCAGTGTAGGTCATCTCATATTGTGTGAGGTTCCTGTTAACGGGATTTCAGTGATGCTTATGAGGAAAAAAGATATCGTTTAGGATTGAGGAAGGTGAATTAGTGCAAGGGCTTGTTGGCAAAACCTTAGAGTTTTGAGTCGAGTGAGTGGGGTCGCCTCATAGATTTTCGTGGATGCTGAAAACGAAAAAAATAATTGCGATGGTATGTTTTATCATTTTGGGATAGTTGTGAGTTGTGGAAATGCCATGCAAGGGATAACTTTTGACAGAATCTTTTCCTAACCAAGTCGAGTTAAAAATTAGAAGTCGCCCTTCCGGATTCTGAGGGTGGTGGAATATTTCCTCGTTTCAGGCTTTTCGGATCGGTATTGACAAAATTAATCTCATTTTGATGATAAAGTTGAGTTAATGTTCACTTTAGGGGTTTACAATGGTGCTGATCACGGAATATCTATTTCCGGTACGTGGCATATTTCATTATTATGGGGTAGCTTAGGGGGTTGTTTTTCACAAAGTCTAAAATTTTCCAACCAGGCTGAGTTGCGGCTCGCGCTGGAGATCGTCGAGGATGCTTATTATGAAAGGCCCGACTACAACTCCTTGTACCGGAAGGGACGAGAATCAACAAAAAATGTTTCATATTTCGTCAACTTCCAGCATAGAGCCTCATCCGATAGTCACTCACTCGAAATCCCAAAACTCCTTGCTTTCATCGCTGAGTGTCTTGTGCCGTCTCCCAAATATCGAGCCGCGGAGGGAGAGGAGGTAGACATCGTAGCACTCCCAGGCCATCCTGTACACTGCCAACATAGACACGCACGGGCATAATGTAGAGAACACTCAACCGAGGGGACAATCACACGTCCAAAGAGAGTACACAGGCTTTCGGATTGCAGCGGATTTTCGCCGGACTGCACCGGAATTTTTACGGACTGCGTCGGATTTGGTCGGAGATTTCGTCGGTGTGCCTGGATTTTCAGGCCGGTTGTGCACAGGATTTCGCGAGTGATTGCCCCCTCGCACTGAACAATTCTTGTTCTGTGAGGTATTAGTAGCCATGTTAGTTTTCACGCGGTTACATTCATTTTGTGATGTTGAAGACAGTCAACAATTTGTTTCTGTGAAGCTTATTTCTTAAGAGCATCTGGATCACTCGTGCCATTCATTTTCTTCAAAGTGATTTGTTCAAAAACGAATTGCGAAAAATGATCTCTCGCTATTCGCATGAATTGAAATTTATTGGCGTGTTCAAGTGACTCTCTTTGCAAAAATTATAGATTTCGGTTAAATATTGCACATGTCTACATAAAATTTTCCGTGAATTTTTCGTAAAGTTACCCAGATAACATCGATTCACCACACACATACTCTAAATTCAGACTGAAATACTTCTTCATTCAGAAATTAGGTACTGAGCACAGAACTGAAAACATCATTTAGCGAGTCATTTAGTCTTTAGACCAAATTTTATCAATTCTATCTTGAATATGAAAGAATTGAATTTACGAATGCTGAATTTAAAACAAAATATCCGCATCTTATCTCGAGACTCGGGTGAAGTCCACATTGAAAACCAAATTACAATAAATTACAATGAAGAAGTCCGGAGATAGTAGCTAAGTCGACATTAAAAATATTAGATGCTAAATGTAAAGTAATGTTTTTTACAAGTCACTGGATCAAGTCCATGCTGAAGTCAGAGTTTAAGGCCGTAATATTTCATAGAAAGGATTTCACGTTTCCTACATTCATACAAAGATGTCATAAAGTTTGTACGCGGGACTTCATGAGTGATTGTATCCGTCGAGTTTTCATTTTGCAAGCAAAAATGTCTAAACGGATAAGATGTTTAGGTCGTATTGACCTGGCAGTGCCGTTTCATCGCCCAGCCTTGGCTCACCGAGACTCTCCTTGCCCTGCAGGATGAAGATGGCCGCGTTGGCCATGATGCCGTGCGGGGAGGCGACCACGGCCTTGTACTTCTCGCAGTCCCCGCGCCGCACCCTGAACGCCTCCAGGATGTACCCGTCCGGCGTGGTGACAGTGAAGTTGTCGCCCAGCAGGCCCAGCCTCACGGCCTCTTCATCCTGTTAGCAAAGGGGTTCTCATGAGACCTCACAGCTACCAATCAGCCAATCCGATCGGTCCTACGAAGACTGTCGTAACTTTTTCCGTACTTTCGCAAACTATCCTAACTTCGAGCAGCACGTTGAAGAGTATCGTAATTGGGCCGGACTTCCTGCAGAGTTACGATACTCTTCAACGCGCTGCTCGAAGTTAGGATAGTTTGCGACCGTACGGAAAAAGTTACGATAGTCTTCGTAGGACCGATCGAATCAACCACCCAGTCAATCAACAATCCATCACTTGACCACAACGAGATTGCAATGTTTTCCCCACGGTGCCATGCAGCAAGGGGGAAATGGGCATCGTGCAAGTGAGATGAAGTCTTATGGAGTTTGTGTGCGTGCGAGAAAGACGAACCCGTGGGGGTTCCCAGCTGCCTGTCTCTCTCGCACTCAGTCAAACTCCATAAGACTCCGTCTCACTCGCACGTCCCCCAGTGCAATGCATTAATGAAAGTAAAGCTGGCGCTGCTCTACAAGCCCAAGGTGAGGTGTTCTCACTACACTGGAAAAGCAAAAGTGTACACACGACACTTTTGAGACGTTCAGTAAGCGAATTACACTTTTGAAAGGTAAACTCTACACAGATAGTTTCAATCCTTCAATTTGAAGGAAAAGGGAATGGCATGTGTTTAATTACCACACGGGCACGGTTGAAGGGTGGCCCTTCAATTTGGAGCTCTGAAACTTGCAGTGTACAGCTTGAACACAGATCTCATAGGAACCTTCGGAAGCGTAGTTTCTACACTATTCAAAAGCGTACTTGATACTGCACTTCTCGAAAGAATGGATCGCATGCCATTGTTTTATCGGGGTACCGAGTCACTATCGGACGTTGTGAATTGACCTATCCAGTGACCTAAGTTCCGACTCAAAAAGGTCAAGTTGTGTCATTAGTATGCTCGGCTGAAATTTTCTGGCTGCTCAAAGCTTGCAAACAAGCATTCCCAGCGAAAGTTCACGGTTGTTGGAAATGTTAAAATTGTGCTTTTCGGGTGCATGCTTATGCATTCTTATCATATGTAGATTGAATTGTTCGCGCTGATTGAAGTATAGCGGTGGCCCAGATTAAGGCCGCAGACCCAAACGAGGAGCAGAGACTCACCGGCCTGACGGGGGGCGGGACGGGCAGCGCGGCGTCCAGTGTGAGGGCGGATATCTTGGTCAGCGCCGCCCCCACCAGGTCCGAGGAGACCTGCGTCAGGTTGGAGGTCCTCAGCGCCTCGATCAGCAGCGGCTCCACCAGGATGGTGTAGGGGGACAGGGCGCCCACCAGCTGACCGATCCGAGTGGTCAGGTCCACAAGGTCCCCCGGCAAGTCGCCCAGCCCGTCCAGCACGGGGTCCAGCACGCCCGGCAGCAGGCCGCCTGCAGCGTGAGGTAACAACCGTCAGGAGCTAGAGACCAGAGGGGGCGAACTCTAGCGGCCGCTAGCGGCCTCGTGTGCGAGTGAGACAGAGCGTGTACCTCCAAGGCACTGCTGCCAACCTATGGAACAAAAAGATTGGGGACAGCTCATCACTGAGTTTCAGTAAGATCGAACCGGCATCATTCAGCGTGGCCCGGTGGGCGAGAGGGTTAGAGCGCTGCTCACAGAGCATGGTGTCATGGATATGCGCGGGTTCGATTCCCGCCCGGAGCATTTTGATTATACTTGGAATGTGTCCAAAGTTGGCAACAGTGACTTTGAGGTACTGACGTCACAAGCGCCTAAAGTTAGGCACAGCCGCAACACTCTCGGAGCTACGAAGTATAAGCAGTGAGTTCGCCCCCTCTGCTGGAGACGGGAAAGTGGTACGGTCCGTTCCCATACCACGTGACCGATGACGTCACAAAAACCGTGATATGCGGCAAACTTCCAAGCACGCGTGCAAAGATGTTGCCGCATAGCAGTGTTTTTGTGACGTCATCGCGTCACGTAGTATGGGAACGGGCCGGCCTTTGCATCTCTCTCTCTTCCTCCCGCCGTAAGAGTTCAGTGAGTGCGACAGAGGCAGAAAGCGCTAGTGGGCTCTAGAGCCCACCAGTTTCCCGTCTCTGTTATTAGCCTGCTTTAGCTTTAGCCGCGCCGAGAAACGGGCCATAAATTAAAACCACCAACTGTCTGGAGCCGTTCTGCCCATCGTGCAATCACCCAAAGACTTTGGTTGATTAAGTTAAGGCGCCGTGCATACATGATGTCATCGATTTTAGGCCACTTTTAAAGCCCTTCAACCTCCCTCCATCATTGGCTGCCGTTTTGATTGCCCTCCTCCCTCCCTTCCGGCCTCTCTTACTTTGCTAACGTAGCTTTTCCTGTGTTTTAAATGATCTTCTGCAACGACCAGTCTCATTATTTAAACACATCAAGCATCCAGTATAAATAGTGATGAAAATTTCACATTCGGTCCGTACGTGAAAGTAGGGTAACTCGCCAGGTATACGGCAACAATTGCTCACAGTTCCCAGCGCGCGCCTGTGGCCTCTGAAGGTAGGCAATGCGGTGCGATGTGAGGCATCGGAGTAGTGCCGTGTTGCCTATCTTCAACTTTGCAGGCGCTAAGGCTTCAAACTCTGTACTGTTATGGAAATAATCATTTTTCTTTTTTCAGAACAAAAACAGTTTCACTATTGGCGTTCTTTATTCTACATGGAGAACTATTTCCACTGTTTTCCATAGTGGAAGACGCTGTTACCACTGCGGGAATACTTACTGTTATAATCTGCATTTCAGTTATCTTTCAGCTCCTGCATCCTAAATTTTCCATACAGCTGCTTTTCATACTCGACGCTCGCTCCCATTGTCTTGGCAACCATCCCCCAACTATTCATACGTCTACGTGCACAATTTTCAACTTTTGAGAGGATGCTGTACATTTTGGGGCTATGCGTATTAATAGGCGCTCTAAACTTGTGTGGTTCAATAATTTGTTTTGTAAAATATTATTTTACGTTTTTTTGAAGAAGTTAATTTTTTTGATAAATTACGATTTAAAAGTTTGCAAGCTCTTTCTTGACTCGCAGTGCCAAATTTGACGGAGATCACACGAAAAATTAAGGTTTTTCAATACCCTGCCCACTGGGCAGTGCCCAGAGCGGGTTTGCTTTAAAGATCAGCTGATTACGGCCAATCGACTATTCCGCTCACCCGGGCTGCGCGAGAGTCGGATGCCAAATCAAGAAAAACAAGTGGTAGGGGAGAGTGGGTCAGGATGTGTCAGGTGGGAGGTGGGGCAGGATGTGCCAAAGTACATTTTCAGAATCGTGATAATATGACAATTCCAGAGAGTACCGGTGACACATCCTGCCCCACCTGACTCACCTTGCCCCATGGGAGAGAGCACTCTCCCCTAAAGCACAGAATGAGAAATCGCACTGTGAAAATTTGTCATGATTTTTTCATCCGACAGAAAGGACAACAAACCCTAGTCAGTCCCACAGCACGTTCGTCCTTTGTGATGAGTTATTCATCACATAGGCTCCAAACTGCTATCCAAAAGTACACGGGCAATGACATTGTCATCAAGTGGCTATGATGAAATTTCTGTAAAAATATTTAGCCACGGAATTGTCATCAAAGTAATGACTAAAGTTCTTACAGTGCGGATGTGTGCTCGCGACCGGCACGTTGCGACCCGAGCGCCTGATAGCGAACGCGCACGCGCACCCATATTCTCATAATCTCCTCTTTTAGTATTCCTTCTTGTCTTCTTCGATTGCCGGAATGGTCTATAAGTCCTAACTACGTACCATTCTTAAGTAAAGGCGAAGACCAACCAGACGCCAGCGGCGCTGCGGCCAGAAGGCACAGCAAGTAGTGGAACCGCATGGCTTGTGCGTTTGTTCCCGAGCGGCTGTCTAGTCACTGAAAGGCCAAGGCGAGTTCACTGCTTTTAAATTACGTTAATGTTTGCTTTTGGCTCGTTTGCTTGCGGCTCGCTCGAGTCGAGGTACGCACCTTATCAAATAGCAACTGTCTTGGCGGCATAACCGTCCCACGCCACGTGACCGTTCTCCGCGATTATCGTAACCTTGACTGTGAACCGGGACACTCTAGGTTAAATATGTGCGGAGTTCAACAAACTTGCAAATCTACAGTCTGACTCGTGTGTTGCCAGTTGCCAGCTGCCAGAAAAAAAAACAGTGCAGGAGAATCCGAAAATTGACGTTTTTGGGATGCACGTTAGGAGGTACAAAAGAACTAAAAAATAAATCGCAAACACACTATCACAGCAGCGGAAAACCCTCCTCTTTATGGAGAAAAATCGTGCAAATTGATATCACAAATGCTCCGGGAAGAGATGAAAAAAAACAACAGAGGGCGGAAACGGGGAGCTGCCTACTGCAGCCAGTATAGAAGGCCAGTAATTATTTTAATCGTTCCCATTTAAAATTTGTATTTCATGTAAACCCAGTGAGAAATGAAGGCTCGAAACGATGTCGAACCATTTCTCACTGGGAAATGGCGAGACGCGTCAAGCTTTCAGTGTTATTTTTAAAGCGACACCATGGCAGTTAACATTGCTAAGCTGGAAAGAAAGTGGGATGCGGCAAGCGCCCGTAAGAATCGGCTACAGTATCCTCACTGAGCGAATAGAAAACTGCTTATCTCGCACGTGCGTGCGAAGGACCGCGTATCGCTCCGAAGCGGGAAAGATCCATCGTACCACCATTTCAAGTCGCCATCTGTGTGTACCCTCATTTGTTAGCTTCCTTGCGGACATTTCTCAGACAGTACGTCGCTGTAAGCTTGCTTTGTGATATCGTTCCTAAATGGATCACAAACAAACACCTCTAAGGAGATATCAGCTGTGAAGCTCTGAGGCAAGGAACAGCAGGGAAGTCAGTTTGTGGCTCTTTCTATGCCCTGGAAATAAGCTGTTCATCGCGCTTTGGGAAGATACGCTGTTTTCTTCCCAACCAGTGATGAAAGGCGTTTCTTCCGGGAGGGTGATGACCGAAAACAAAACAATTACAATTAGACCTTCTGAGCTGGTTTGGATGAGCATGGTTCACTGGTGTAAATCTTATCGGGTTTTGAAATCAGTTCCTCAAAATCAGAGAGATTCCTGATGCTTCTTCGCGCACCTCTGATTTGCTGAGTTCTGATTTTCGATTTCTGAATGAGAACTTCTGATTCTTCAAGACTCTAGAAGGTAGATAATAAAGACTCGCTCACACTTAGCACTAACCCTTGTGACCTAAACGTAAAACCTTTGACGGGACCAACTTTTGACGCTCAACACGATGGTGCCATTGCCAACTTTGTAGGACCATTACTAACGATTTTAGCCAATTTGTCACACATGGTTGCCTA
>CABIKL010002799.1:0-11975 GCA_902196195.1 Aptinothrips rufus
TCGCACAATTTCAAGATATGGTGGGTGTTGAACCCAGCAAAAGTAGCGTGCCGACTCAGGACCTAATCCATTACTCCTCGTGCTCACTCACTTACGCACGTACGCATGTACTTGCGTGCGTCGCTAACTTTACAGACCTCCGCCGTAGCACAGCGTCGGCCACTGTTCAATATGGCGGACTAGCCGGGCCAGCCATCGCGCTTCTTTCCCCCAAACTCTTGAATCACAGAATGCAAAATCGCGCCTCGCTTATTTATTACTTTTGAATAAGTCCAATGAAGTACATAGTACATATATATTAAGTCTGGTGAAGAGCAATTTAACAGTAAATTAAAAAAATGAGTTTTCAAGTGTGTAGAGCAGTGTCTTGTAGATCAATTAGTGCCACCTCCAATTAAAGGCATTTGTGTTGTCTTGTAGATCAATTAGTGCCACCTCCAATTAAAGGCATTTGTGTTCTAAAACTCATACATCTGTGAGAAAAATTTTAACTTTCTTTCAAATGATTAAAATACAAAGTCCCAAATCTCCTTCTTTGCTGTGATGACTAAAACTAATTTTCTGTTTCTCTCAATATTTGTGGATCTAAAAATACAAAGGGTGATGCTTCAAGTTTCTATTTTCTATCTGTTCCCAGCCTCTGCTACATTTTCTTCACATGCTCTGAAACAGCAGTAGCCCGCTTATTTGAGTTTCCACCTCTGGACCCAGCTATTGTACTTCAGTGGATTCATACCATTCGGGATTAGTACAGTTGGGCTCAACTTTGTTCGGGATATAGAAAGGATAATAAAAACACAAAATTTCAGGCAGGTTTCTTAAGTGCAAGCAGCACTCCTTTCACCATTTTATTCTCATCTGCTGAAATGTTGAAGCCTGAGAATAAGGCAGTACTTGAAGGACTTCTCTAATGCAGACTGCTGTTTTTTTTTTAAAGTCTGTTTCTTTTGATTATAGCATCTTTTTCAATAATTGTTTAGCACTTCCAAGTTCAGTTATTATGACAAGTTGACTGTTCTCAACCTGACGTCTCCCAAATAAGACGCTTAAAGGAAACAAACGATTGATACTGCGTCACAGATCGTGATGCTGAACACACAGTGAAGGTAGTGGCGAGAGAAAGAGGTGTTAAGTAGGACAAGTGCTCTGAAATATTCTGGTACCTCTTCCTTCTCGCTTTAAAACCTATGCCAGTACAGGACACCAACCACTTCACAATTGCAAAAAACACGGTGAATTTTAAACACAGGTAAATAAAAGAATGATTGGAGGATTACAATACCTGTGGCTAATACATAACATCAAACACACCACTTGTGGTTACCCCTTTCAAATTTAAAACTAAGCAGCAAGTATAGTACATGAAAGCATTCTGATTTTCATGGTCCCTTTGAAGCTTTGAAGTTCCCCAAACCACTGGATAGAGCATCAGTGGAAGTAAGTTAAAATCAAACAACATTCATTTCATTAAAACAGAAATCTTTTTGAAAAAGGAATATACTTTTTACACACAGGTATGCCCTGAATAATTTTAGAAAAAAATCAGGTTAAGATAAAATTCATGTAAGAAAACTTTTGATTCAAATAAAAAAATCGAATTACAGCACAATTCGAGCTTTCCCTAACTTAAGTTTCAAAAATTAGATGAAATAGTTTTGTAGGAATCTATTTTACTACTAAAAAGCTAACAGAAGATCACATACAGGTATGACTGACCCCTTCCCCTTTGCACTGCAAAAATCATGCCCATCTTAAACACACCAATTTGAAGGAGCCCAAATTTGAGAATTTAACAGCAATAAAAATACATTTTATGTAACATTCAGTGAGATGAGGAATTTGTTCTATAGATCTGCACATTAATCATTATAGGAAATCAGACTGTCACAACTGGTAAACATCATGAGCAATAATGAAATAAGGGTGGCACAGCATTAGCTCTGCTCTACAAATAAAAGGTTTCTTCCTTGAAAAACAAAACTTCTGGGAGGCATTGTTAAAAGAGTTCATGTTACCGCTTCTTATTTACTATAAGTAAAAGCAAAACTCAGCCAAATGTACAAAATTGATTGAAACACAAACCCAGGGGAATCGTATACCAAATAAGATTTGATATCAATAATTTGTACTAGGTCACCAGAGGCAGTTATTTCTGTTTCTAATGACAAACTTAAGACTGCTTCACTTTGAAAAAATGTGTGAAGAAGAAAATGTCCTTCGAGTAAGCATGCAAGTTGCAATAGAAAATGCAAAACTGCCCCAAAACAAAGTGAATCCGGTCAGTTTTTGAAGAAGCAGGTACAACTGATAAATGCCTGCACACAAAACCTTCAAAGTACACAGCCAAGATACACAGGCATTAATAAATTTTAGAAAAACTGTAATACACATTTCTCGTGACAAGATCACAGATAGAATATAGTGGACAGGCCCAGACCATGAAAGCAATACACCCACTTCAGTATGATTTCATTATTGCTCCTCTGTATAATATTTGGGATGATTTTAAACCTACCTATTCCCCTACTTACTTACACATACATTATGCAAAATTATGGAAGTCACTAAAACTACACAAAAAACTGTCAAACTAATCACAATGGGAAAGCATCTCAAATGCTTTCAAACATGATGAAAAGAACATGCATGATTTATCCTGATAGTGGTGTTTATTTTTTGTCTGCACTTCACAATCTGCACAGGATCACACAATTCATAACAGGAGAAGAGAAGGATCTGAAAATTCATCCACATGCAGTGACAAACCATGGTCAAGGAAATACAATAGCACAACACACACTTGTTCGAATAATGTACATACCTACAAAGAATACATGTTCTTCAGTACTTAAAAACAAAGCAACAAATCATTTAATTTACATGGTTGCATGGCATGCTCAGCATGTCAAGAGCCGTCTGCTGTTTCTTAGTAGTAGCAGTGTGGCAAGCACATAGCGTTAGGATCAAATGAACATGACTAATCAAGTAGTGGCCATCTCAAGTCAGCAGCAGCGTGCAGAATGTGGCCTATTTAAAATGGATTTATTTTTTGACAGTCCCAATGATGCACAAATTGTTCCAGTTAATACACACAGATCAGTCTTGGCCCTAACAAACCTCCAGCAAGTGATACAACCAAGCTATCACAAAGATTCTGTCCATTTAATTTAAAAGAAAGCGACACATATAACAAAAATGACGAATTAAGACAGGATTCCATTTAAACCAATCCTATTACAGAAACAAAAACACTGATCCACGCAGACCATAAAAAGAAAATTGTGTATTGTGTGAGATAATGTAAGCTTACATTCATAAATGAGAATTTTCAAATGAGTCAGAAAATATTCAATGAACATAAAAAAAATCATTACGAAGTAAATAAAAGACGAAAAATGCGATGATGTAAATTGCTGGAAGTGATGTTAAGGAAAAGTACTGCCCAGCATGTTTGATAAACAGCTGAGCTGATTGTCACACAACTATCGTCGCCAACTGCGGTCTTCACCATCCTCATCTTCTTCCTCGTCGTCTAATAGCAAAGCTTCTTCACTGGGTTCTAGATCCAAGCCAACAAGCTGTAGAAAAAACAAAACGTATCAATGAATACATATTCAGAAAATAAGACCTTACCTGAAATATATCTCAATATTTAAGAATTACCTCCTCCTCCTCTTCATCATGTCCATCGACATCATCTATAAGGTCCACCCCCTCACCGACCATCATCACTTGACGCTGGTGTGAGTTGAGGTGGACCGTGGACAGGAGATGAGGGTGAGTATTGCGCCCAGGTCTAGGTACTCCTGCATGCCAAGTTATGGAGAGAAGACGATCTCCAAAGTTCCTTCCTTTTGTCATGGCCACTTCTGCTTCTTTTCGCGATTTGTAATTGAGGACTAATGATGGAATTGCATCATCGCTCTCATGGTCTACTATGACTCCATATTGCTACAAGGAAAATTAAATAAAAAGATATTCAATATTGTGAAAATGTCTATAATTTCTTTTAACATTAATTTGCACAACTGTTTGTGTACTAAATATAAAAAGAACTTACAGCAAAGTGTGCAAGAACATCAACTTTATCATCCTCTTCATATCCTGACACAAGGATTTTTGATGGTCGGTGGTCCACACTGTGACCTGTAAATGCTCCTCTCCTGGCTCTGCAGTTGGCAAAATAGATAAAGGTTCCCGTTAATTTCACTTTTACAAAATGCTTTAATTTCTAGTTAGCAAAGAGAAAGAAAGTAGCATGCTCACCCAGTGCGGTACAGTGCAGGATTGCGAGCAGTCAGGGGTCGAGGCACACCTCGCCCACGTACAGTGCGCAGGGATCCCCGAACTGCTTTCAGTGTGGGAGATTGTACTATGGCCTGATTGGCAGCCTCCATCTTCAGTATTGCTACCTTCCGTTGAAGTTCAGCGGTGTCTCCTCCTTCCTGCTGCTTTGCAATAAGGTCAAGCTCTGCGTCCAGAATCTCTCTCTGTGCCTGTAAAAGTGATGCACACATTACACACTAAACACATGGTCAAAAAATGTCTTCACCTACAATAGAGTGAACACGTACCTCTTCCTTGGTTTTCTTGACTAGGTTTGGGGGCGGAGTCTTTGCAACAAGTGGAGTTTGGACTACTTTAGCAGGAGTTATTTTAGCACTGTTTGATGCAGCATTACCCACATCACCTGCTAGGTCTTTACGAATCTTTTCAACACTCTCTTGTAAGGACTTAATTGTTGAAAGCACTTCTTGACGTTGCTCCTTAGTAACATCTTGTTTTTCAAGTCTTTGAATTAACTGCTTTTGCTGCTCTAACTGTTTTTCTAATAACTCCTGCTTCCGCTTACGCAGATCTGCAGTTATTTGCATGGCCTCACGGCGTTTTTCTTCTTGCTTCTTTCTAATGTTTTGTTTAGCTGCAGCCATTTCTTGCATTTTTTTCATAGATGCTGCTGCTGCTGCCGCCACTTGCTGCAAAAAATTGGGATATTGTTAGATTTTAGATGCAGAATATTTATTAACTACACTGAAAGTAAATTTTAAACTACAATAAAAAAAAGGTACAGCAAGAAATTAAAAGGCAATGAAGGTACTGCTGAAGAAATAGGAAGGTCAAATTCTGCCTTAAAACTTTGAAACTGCCAGTGAGCTCATGCCTTCCAAATATGATGCCATGCTATACAAAATCAATTCAAATTCAGAGAGGATCTGTGGATTTTAGCAAAGAAAATCAACAGGAAAAGGAAAACAATCACTTAACAAGAACAGCAAATAAAAAGACAAAACACCACAACAAAAAAGATGTTCGACAAACAAGTAGCGGAAAATATTATAAACTGTTACTGACCACGCACCGACATAAAAAGCTAAACCAAGTAATGTCTAAACATAATTTGTGCTACAGGACATTTATGTCCAATTCTTCATGGTCCCACAGATTATCAACCCCACAAAAATTAAAAGTTATAAGGTGAGAAAACAATAAAAAAAATTGTTAAACCATGGTGTTTAATAGCCATATTTGCAAATAATCAGCTTTTTGCTCTAATTGTTTCAACATTTAAAGAAAAATGTGTCTCTAAGTGGCACTAAAAACTTGAGGTTTGGTTGATGATAAAACAGGTGCTTGAAGAAAGTATCTGGCTAGCAAACAAACAAAAATCTTCAAAGATGGTGATTGGGATCTCAAAACAACATAATACCCAGGAGAAGGATGTATATGTAGAGATGTCTAAGGATGTGTGATCCTAATGGGAGCCTCAGAGAGCAAAAATGTGCAACATCTACAGAAAATATAGGTTGCCTTCTCATCGATGTCATACTAGCAAGCGCCAGCAATCGTAATACAACAGTTGCAATATTAAAAAACAAAACCAGAGCATAGTAGCATCTTTGCCACCAGATTGAGTACAAATTGTACAAGACTTTCATGCACATCACATTGCAATTTGTAAAACAACTAACAAGCACTACAGTCACAAGCACTACTGGGTGATAAGAAAGAGGAAGCCTAAGATCAGATTCTAAGCATTAGCTAGTGCTGAAATTTTTTGGCACCAAGCAACAAAGTAACTACAACAAAGAAAGAACTAAAGGGAGAATGAAAGAGGATAGCTACACGAAGGGATACAAGTATGCTGAGCATTACAGCACACACCTGTGCCTGGGCCTGGGCCTGCGCCACGGCCTGGGCCTTGTTCGCATGATGGGAGCTTAGCACTTGGGTGGGGGCAGGGGCTTGGGCAGGGGAGGCCTCCTTCTTGATGTACAAGGTCTTGGTTAGGCTGTTTCCAGACATCAAAACTTGCTGCAAACACAACACTTAACATAGAAAAAATCTCACTTCTTTCAAAAAAACTTTCTTCTAGTATCCTATTGCCACAAACATTGACATTGCATTTCCACAAACATAAAGACTGTAACAACCCTAACACCCTACAACATAACTAATCGAACAGATCTTTAAAAAGAATTAGGTAAGCATTGAGAGGAAGTAAAAGCAAAATGGAAATGCAAGACATAAAACAAAAAGAAACAGACATTCCAATTATGTTTGACATTCTGCTGGAGTAATTGAGAAGTATCATAAGCTGTAACATTTCTTGTTGAAGACATTGGAAAAACAGAAAAGGGACAAAACTGTGCTGCTGCAAGTGAGAACATTCATACAAATCAATTTTACATTAAGGGACAGCATTCTTACCTCTTCTATTTCTTCCTCTGTGGGTTGTGAAGTCACCTGTGCATTGAGGACTTTAACCTGCATTGGAACTGGAGCTCCTAGTCTGTCTTTGACAGAGGGTTTCATGGGTGGAACATTTTCTTGCTTTGCCTAGGTTACAACAGAACATTGAGTATAAAAATTGAGCTTCAAAGACAGTATAAACATACGTTCATAATTAGTAGAGACCAAACAATCGTCTTCCAACCGTACCTCATTTGCAGCCACACCATTGTTGTTGTTATTGTGCCAAAACACTTTGATGAAACGATTGTTCAAAACAGCCTCAGTGCTTCTGTATGCAGCATTAGCTTCAGCATGAGATGAAAATGTCACCAGAGCAGCTTCTGGATCTCCTCCAAATTGCACTTGTATGTTCACAATTTTCCCAAACTTTGCAAAGTGGTTGTTCAAATGTGTTATATTGTTGACACCACGAGGAACTTTCTTTAATTCTAAGGAGCAGTTTCCTTGATTATGCTTGGCTCTTAATCCTCCAGGACCAAGACGACCATAATCAAATCCTGGACGTCTCTTCATTGGAGAGTGCCCATCTAATGACAAGGTCTGCAAGCCAATGGATGTGGTTTAATGTGAGATAAGATACAAGAACCTTCAAAATGTACACTAATTGACTTAGTTCACTTTCACACACCTCGCCATGCATTGGATAGTTTTGATTATTATCTTGTGATATTGGTCTCTTATATCCAATGCCGCTTCCAGTGTGATGATGACCCAGATGTTGGCTAGACTGGTCATTAAGAGGGACAGAGACCAGCTCTCTTTGTTGCTGCTGCATGGGATGCTGCATGGGATTATACACATTAGATTGAGGTACCGGTCCTCTAACCATACGCCCTCGGAGTCCGCCTGGAAAACAAATAGCTACAAGTTAACAAAATGAATGATTTGACTTATACAAGACTTGCTTCACAAAATAAGGACATCATTGCCGATTTGATTACCTGCCCCACCTCTAGGTGGTACTCTACTCCATGTCATACGAGGCTCCATACTTGGTGCATCAGGATTGTACTCTGAAACACGCAAAGCTTCAATTTAATCTTTGAAATTGATAATGAAAGATAAAAATATCGAAAGAAACTCTTCATCATGATTACCCATGGATGCAGGCACAGTTAGGGGTGGAGGAAATCTTGTATGATGGAAGGGTGGCATGTGGCCCTGCATCTGGACCATGGAGGGAGGGGGCTGAGAGCCACCCATGATGCCCGGGCCAGAGGGAGCCACTGCAATCGCACTTTGGAGGCCTCCAATGTCATTGGGAACACCAGTGCCAGGAGGCCCAACATTAGGTTGGCTAGGTCCACCTTCATAAGGCAATACTTGAGAAAGAGAAACATCTTCCAGTACTACAGGATCTGACCCATGATCATATGGGCAAAGATCACCTCTCATGCAGTATCCCTTTTCTGCAATGGACATATATAAATAAAATATACCATCCGCATCCTGTGAGATGAACCACATAATCACAAAAAATAAAACATACCATCAAAGTCTCTGCATCTACGTTTCACTTGCGTTACAACACTCTGAATGCTCTGAGAGGTGATAACACGAGAATCAGAATCTCCATGATTGCTATCTTGAGTTGGAGTGGCTGTCCCAGAAAGAGGCTCTTTCTTGCGTTCTGTGCAAAAGAGATGCAGGGTTAGTAAAATCAAACATAAATTTATTTTTTATTTATTTATGTTAGCAAAGGGATTGATTATATTTTACCAATGGAATGTGATCTGGATCTGGATAACGATACCCTGCCCACTGGTGATCTGCGGTACCGGCTCCGAAAACCTGAGCCATGACGAGGTGACCTAGACCGTGAGCGAGAACGAGAACCCCCTCTATTTCGGGACCAGCTCCTTCTACAATCAAACTGAACTTTAGAAGACAGAAGTTAAAATGAAAACACCGCATTGAGAGACAAAAGTATCTTATGCCTTACCTTCTATCACGCTCATATCTACGAGTGGGAGGAGACTTGTTACGCCAGCGACTACGATCACGTTCACGTAGCCTGTCTCTACTTCGGGATCTTCGGGATCTCTCCCATGATCGAGATCTTGATCTATTTCTGGTTGGAGAAGCATGGCGCCCTGACCTACCAGTGCGTCCCTTTTCTTCTCGGTCCTGTAAAAAATTAACCTTAATGTTAGAGAAAGAAAAGGAGCAACATAAAACAACTCGAACATGCCAACTTACAGAATCTGATTTTCTGTGAGTGGTTCTTCCTGAATAACTCTGTGTTTGTGCTGAGTTTGCTGTAGTGCCATTGACTTGAACAACACTGGCAATAGCAACACTTGAACTATTCGAAGTCAGGGCAGAAGGAGTGCTTGCTGTAATGGCATTGCCTGCAGTGCTACTTGAAACAGTAGGTTGATTTGTACTCTGGAAAAGAACATTAATAATGATAGAGATAATAACAATGGTAAATTAGAAGGTAAAAATTATTAAGAAAGAGTATTACCTGAGGTGGTGCAATTGAAACTTTGGGCTGCTCTGCAACTGATACAGCAGGAGATTCCAATTTGATCTCTACTTCAGTTGTAGAGGAGGGTGCCTCTCCAGTGGCTAATTGGGATAATACTGGAGGCACAGGGAGTGTATAATCTTGCTTCTCCAAAACAACAAAAAGGAGAGCCACAAACCGTTTTGTTTCTGAAAATATAAATGTTACTATCATTAATAGTTCCACGATGGTTTTGCCGCGTACCTTTTAGGGGAGATGACGTTGACGTACCATGTTGGAGGAACACTTCCAACTGTTCAACCATGCTCTCTTTGAGTAGAGGTAGGGGTTTATCCTTCTTAACCAGTGCATAAACATACTTAGCCAGGGCTGCTGGATCTGCGTCGCACCTGCAGAATAGCAGTAAGAACTCGAGTCAAAACAGTAAACAAATTGAATATGAACAATGAGTGTGGAGATTCAAGATATAGACGAGTGATAAAGATTCTATTCATGGTATAAAACATCTGATATTGGTTTGGAGGTTAGATTATATTGACATGCCTGATATTGATAAACATTAGATCTTTCACTCTAATATGACCACAAGCAAAGCATATCCTATCTAATGAAGAGAATCATGAAAATGTTCGTCACCTTTTTCTAAAGGTTTTAGAAACAGGATAAATAGCTTGGTAGATAATAAGCGACTAATACAAGCACTTCACGTAAAAGGGTTACAGAAAAACCTGCGCTCACTTAAGTTAACAGAACACTCAACAGGATCTGATAGCGCGTATTATGAAAGCATTGAATTACTGATATTTATTGAAAAGTTTACAGGTGTACATGACATGAGAGCACATATAGTGCTGTTGCCAGGTTGTCCTTTACCAGCCGACGGCAAATGGCAACAGGACAATTACAGTAACGACGCTGAGCATTCATAAGAGTGGATTTAAGAGCTGGAAGGAATATCGCTGATAGCAGAGAAAGAACTCTGTCGTATCACAAACGCGAATAAATATAAAAGGCCCCCTACTAAGCCTACTAAAATGCAACGACCACATTCGGGTAGAGGATGCCCTACTTACAATGGCTCCAGCACCTTCGTTAACCACGTCTTTAAGGCTTCTGGATTATCCACAATCATGATTTAAATCTTCCAGTCAATATGGTTACTTCCGAAACAACGTCTATTCCCTATAATACGTCAATTTTCTCAATTTCCCTATAAAATAAACATACGAACTCGATCACACAGGCCACGATAAACGATAACCGAGAGCTTTCCGCTTTCGCCGAGTGGGTGCAGCACTCTACGCCTGTGCCTTTACTTTGATAACGTTCTGGGGTGGGTCAGGTTGGCAGTGGCAGGTGGTGTTCACAATTTGTCGTCAAACCTCGGATTTTCATACGAAATTTATTTCTTTGACGTGAGTAGCTTTGGTCACAAGGTTTTAATTTTCGTCGAATTTCTCTTTATTTAAGCTCTCTGGCGTCAACATTTTTCTTTGGTGTCAGTGAAACTTTTCTCTGTTAGGCCGCTTAACCTTTGAACCTGATCGCAGATCAGCCGGCTAAGTCAGGTGAAGTGTCATTAAATTAATATTTGTCTTGTCTCGCGTATCGTCTTGCGTTTTTCGGCAGGAGTGAAGTACTTTTGGGGCTGTGTGAGGTCACTAATTCCGACAGAACGACAGTATCTGTTTCTGGTCAGAGATCGGATCGATGCGTTTATTCATGAAGTCAGCACAAATATGCTCTCATTAATATGTTTTTTCTTGTATTAGATGGCGCTTTTGGCACCATTACTTTCCCGTTCTTTCCATCCTCTCCAGTCAGTTTTTAAAGTGGTGGCAACAGCATCGATTTGTCACCCTCCGGTAATCTAACTGATATTGTCTTCTTCTGTACAAATAATACTCCCTTCCATTCTCTTGCTCTCTTCTTCTATCAGATAATTTCTCACTGTTTCCGCAACTAATTGCAGTGTAAAATGTGGAACGGTATGATTGCTTATTATGTTTTTCTGTTGTGGTCAGGTTGTGAAAATGGGGACTGAAGTGGATAAAGCGAAGCAGGCTAGATCTTCTGCCCACAAAGAACCAACCATCTTTGACAAGATCATCTCTAAAGAGATCCCTGCTGATATTATCTTTGAGGACGACCAATGCCTGGCCTTCAATGACATCAACCCACAAGCTCCAACACACTTCCTTGTTATTCCAAAAAAGCGGATTTCCATGTTGAATGATGTCGTACCAGCAGATAAAGATGTAAGTAAGGATGGGAATTTTATATCATCATATTAATAACCTTCACCTAACATATGTATTGGCTATGCAGGTTCTTGGGCATCTTCTTGTCACTGCATCGAAATTGGGAAGTGAGAGATTACCAAATGGTTTCCGTTTAGGTATGTTAATTTCCTAGTGTTTGGTTTTCTACTTTGAACTTCTTTTTAGAATATAATAAGGAGAGGTTACTTCCCATAACTTGTTTAATTGTATGTATTTTTGACAAAGGTTTTAATTTGTCATTTAAATTGATCTTATTTCAGTGATCAACAATGGGAAGGACGGTGCTCAGTCTGTATACCATCTTCACGTGCATGTGTTAGGTGGTCGGCAGATGCAGTGGCCCCCAGGCTAATTCTCACCAAAATTATACGGTGATACTACTTAAATATTTTTTTTTTTTTTTTAAATTTTTTCTCTTCCGTACAAATTTTGAAGTATTGCATCCAATGATTTCTTTGTGTTACCAGTAC
>CABIKL010002800.1:0-11973 GCA_902196195.1 Aptinothrips rufus
GTGTGGTTATAATACCTTCTAAGGTGTACCACTGGATGTAATTCCTTCTAAGGTGTTCCGTCAATTCAATAAATAAAGTTTGTGGTTGTAATACCTTCTAAGGTGTACCAGTAAATGTAATTCCTTATTCTAAGGTGTTCCTTCAATAACTTATTAAAATATAAGTGTGGGTTGTCATTCCTTTTAAGGTGTTCCTCTGGATGTTATTCCCATAATCAGGGTGTTCCTTTCATAAATACGAGTGTCATTTGTGGTTTTAAATTCTACAACGGTGTTCCAATGCATGTATATAATTTGGTTAAGGGCGTTATTATTTTGATGCTCCTTTAAAATCAAAGTAAACGACATAAATCAGATTTAATTCCATTGTGGTGTTCTGTGTATAAACAATTTTGAATCTTCTTATTATATTGTAACGAAAGAATTAAAATTGTCAAAATGGCTGACGATAAGGCAAAGATTGCATTGTTTAATGGGAACAACTTTAATAATTGGAAATATAGGATGGAAATTTATCTTGACGAGAAAGAGGTTTTAGAACTAGTTGAAAAGGGACTGAAGAAATTATCAGAAAATTATGTGATTCAGGAGGGGGACAATCAAGTTGCAAGGAAAAGAAAAGAAGAAGCTTTAAGTGAACTTACAAAGCAAGATAAAAAGTGCAAATCAATTATAGTGCAGTGCATAGATGAATCTCAATTAGAAACTGTTAAGGGTAAGGCGACTGCGTTTGATATGTGGAAGGCCTTGTCAGATAGGTTTGTGAAAACCTCAGTAGTAAATTGTATGAATTTGTCTAGAAAGTTTCTGTTGCTTAAATATAATCCAAACGGAGAAAAATTCATGGCTTTCTGTTTAAAGTTTGATTGTTCTGTTAGGGAACTTAAAGAATCTGGTGAAATAATGACAGATGCAAGAGTTACTTCACAGTTTTTAGAAGCAATGCCAGATGAATATGAATCTATTATAACGTCTGTTCGTATAGTAGATCCATCCAGACTTACGCTGGAATTTGTTAAAACTACTATTGAAGAGTATGAAATTAATAAAAGAGGATCAAAGAGAAGAGATAGTCAAACAGTTGAGACCAGCCCAAATTCAGTATTTCATGCAGCATCTGGATCTAATGCTAGGTATACCAAGAGACAAAGATTTTCTGTAATTTGTAACAACTGTGATCGTCCAGGTCACAAGTTTAATGAGTGTTACCAACCAGGTGGCGGAGCACACAAAAAGGATAATCAGGATAAGTGCAGTAATTGCAACAAACCAAGGCACTTAAAGAAGGATTGCTTTCTTCCTGGTGGTGGAGCTTATAGAGGAGGGCGAAGTCACACAAGTGTGTCAAGTTATAACTCGAAGGGTAAAAGTAAGAATAAAGATGACAGTACAAATTTAGCAATTGTTTGTGACAAAGAAACTGTACCTGCCTACCAATTTTAATTGTCTACATTCTCGTTAATTGGGTGTTTGTATTAATGCTATTTATGAGTAACAGCTTGGAAGTGAAATCATATCTTAAATTATTTTGTTTGACACTGTTTGTTAAGTTATACTGTATGGTTGAGAAATTGAGGAGGGGTGTTGAGGAGAGCAATTTCTCATCGTTGTGCATCGTGGATTTCTCACCCAGTCTGCAAATAGCTATCTCGGCTGCCAATAGTTTTATCTGACAATAGTGTTATAATTTTGTAAATAATAATTAGTCCTTACAAGGAAACAGAAGGATCTCGCTCACATCCTGTTTAGCCGTAAGACTGCAAGGTTGTATTGCTCCATCACTGCACTTGATATTATTTTGGAATATAAGATTCACTGATTTGAATTCGATATCTTTTAAATCTACAGGCCCTTACTTCCCCATACACCTGATCTGATCATAAACATCAACAGATCAAACGACAAAACCGGGAGAGATGAGGAACTTTTTTACAGCACGTTCATTAAATACTAATACAAAGGCCTGAAAATTTTTTTCGAGAAAATTTGTAAATTGAAACTATTTTTATTTTTTTTCGTTGTTATGTACCTTGATTCCATAAAGCAGCAACCAAAATGGCGGCACCGGTGAAGAAATCGTCCTTTCGAAAATACAAGGAACTTCCTATAATTGTCGTAGAAAACCATCACGAAGTGATTCCTTTTATTTATAAAGCTATTGGATCGAAGCACTTACCATTGGAAAGTAATCTTCTCATTCACTTGGACTCCCATCCTGACATGCTGATACCCTTTGACATGGATGCCCAAACAGTCTTTGACAAGGAGGACTTGTTTTCTCACCTCAGTATAGAAAACTGGATAATGCCTGCAGCATACGCTGGGCACTTCAATAAACTTGTTTGGGTGAGACCACCATGGAGCAAGCAAATGAAGGAAGGCCTGCACACCTTCAAGATTGGCCGAGATCGCTCAAACAATAATATTAGAGTGACATGGTAAGTTTATTGTCGCAATTCTTTATGCTTTCCTGCAAAGGCCTTTTTTTTTAAAAATTAAACCATCAAGTTAATTGTTCCGGTCCTGAAGCTACTTTCAACTTACTATGGCTTATTTTATTCTCTGCAGTTCGGAGCCATATTTTGTCGCAGATGCTTTGTACGTCTCGGAGGACCAGCTCGATGATGCCAGAAGTATTGATCTGGATGTCTTAACCCTTGGAAAAGTAGCAAACGATGAAGAAACAGACAGCTTTGGTGACCTGGGAAAAACTCTGAAAAGATATCTAATGCAGGACGACCCATATGTCCTAGATATAGATCTTGACTTTTTTTCTACGCGAAATCCCTTTCTCTCGTTATATGAAAAGGCTAATACTTATAACAGGCTTCAAAATCTATATAAATTCCCTGAAAATACCGTTGTTGATTTAGATACATCTGTTGCAAGAAGAAAGCAGCAGTTGTGTGATCTGCAAAATTTCTTTTCTCATCTTTCAATTCACCAAAATTTGGACAATTTACCCCCTAACTTGAGCTCTTCATCTTATCTTCCTGAGGTTTGTATTTTATGTAACTAACCCATTTATTTGTTTCCAGAAATTTCTTCTTCATATTGTTTTTTTTCTGCCTTTTCCAGATTAAAACATTATATAGTGAAATAAGAACACAATATCCAGACCAAAAAATTGACTGGGATGGGATTCATGAAGCTGGCTGCACCTGCGATGACACTGGATTGCCACATCATGTAACAAATAGAAGTGTCATAACCAAAATGATAGATGTGTCCCTCTGTGGATTTCTCAGTCTACTGCCATATGCACCATCAATCATCACTATTTCCAGATCTAGTTACGATAATTATTGTCCTCCTGAAGATGTTGATTTTATTCAGGAGTCTGTTCTTAAAGTTTTATCTGAAAAATATTCTCCTGTTAAAATAACGCTTGATTATGAGGACAGTTATGACTCAGAAACTCTTCCTGTTCATGACGTGCCAGGTCCTCCAAAAAACTAATTTATGTACTCTGTCCTCTTTCTTTTATCATTTTGTCTCTGTGTGGATCATTTAAACTGTAAAATTTGAGACACATTAATTTTTTTTCCTTTTGATTGAACTTTTGCTAAGTTTTTAACATCTTTTAATGCAGCTGGCAGGACAAAAATGTTGTAAGGTCAAGTTGCTAATGTGATTTACTGTGATACTTGTATTCATTCACAATAAAAGTTGTTTAAAATTAACTTGCAATGAGGTGTGTCAAATGAAATCCCTAGATACAAGTACTGACTTTGTCAACAGTGTTTCCCTCAGTTCAAGAGAGATGTCAATCATGCATGCAATATACCTCTCTTGCATTTTTCGGTTTCTGAAATAAAATGGAGGAAAAGAATACCAAAACTCTTTTCAAGTTCCAGGTTTCAAAATTTATTCTACCACATTAATTGATTTGTCATCAATGATGTGGAGTCTTATAATCTTACAGTCCATTCATGATGATGATTGTTGATTTCAAGGCAGCTACAGTATCCACAAGTTCCATCATTACACAACTGGCAGTTAAAGTATGTGACTATACTTTTTTGAAGACCATCACATTAATAATCCATTCCTGTTATCAAATCAAAAGAAGGTGAATTTCTAAATTACCTACATCTTTTCATGAAATAATGATTATTCACTGCATCTTTCCAGACTATGACTCACAATGTCAGCAGAACACTAGATACATTTGTTTTAAAAAAATACCTTCAAACCTTTGAGGGCAGTTAATACTAAGTAATTTTATCACAGTCATCATTTAAAGAAATAATTTACACAGTCATACTGCAAATCAATATCAATCAAGCAAACACACACAGCAAGAAACAAATTTATAGTTAATCACAACACTGTAACACAATCATTATTTTCAGGAGGATTCATGTGACCACCTTAATATTTATTTAGAAGGAGAAAACGTTTCAAAAGTGCTCTGAAAGAATCAATAATTGAAGACTTCTTGAGCTCAAGAACAAAATTCTTCTTGTATGAAAAAAAAAAAAAGAAAGCATAATAGGTTTTTTTTTAAAAGTGTCACATCACATCCTACCTAACAACAATGTTAAACTCAGCAGAAAAATGGTATGGAACAAACCTTTACATTTAAAAGGTTTCAAAATGTTATGACAGAAAAATACAGTAAAATCAAAACATTTAGCAGAATGAGCAAAAACACTATTTAAATAAAAGGCAAAAATACTACAAGGTAAATATCACAAATCACAAAACTAGGTCTTTATGGAGTAGACAATTAACAATACGTACATTTTTCACACACACCCGAAAAAGAAAAAAAATTACTTTAGGAACCTTTGTTCTACCTTGTGGGTGGAATGTATGACAAAGAAGAGAGCATTGCTTTCATAATGTCAAAAAATGAGGTAACTAAAATTAATTGCTGAAGAAAACCAACTTTTGTGGAAAATAAATGATCCTATAATGGCACAGATCTCAGGCGATAACGGTGAGGGCAAAAACTCACAGAAACAGATGTGTGTAAAAAACATGCAAAAAGACCATCATGTCCTCCATCAAATCTGATTCTGATACATAGAATTTAAATGTCCATGGGAATGATTCTGCAATGGATGTTGGATGTTTGGACTACGAGTTTGAATATGTGATACTTGCTGCATGTGGTTGTGCGATTCATTACGGTTTGTGATAAGGGTTTGTGTATGAGAATTAGCATGTATGGGTGAGAGTTCTTGCACATGATTCTGCATGTAGATGGGTACCTGCTGAGCTGTTGAGGATGCTGTGGAACTGGTTGGTGTAAACTGCTGCCGAGAGAATGATGGAGGGTTCGCACGTCCGACTGTATGACTGGCAGGAATTGCCTGGGATACAACTTGGACTGGATGCTGTGTGTTACCACTATTATTTTTGAACTGATTTCCTGACTGTGGAATCTGGTGCTGAATGAGTAACTGTTCCTGAACCTCACTCTGCTGCTGCAGTTCTTCATTAACTGCAGTTTCTGTATCCATCGTCGTTGAGGTTGTTCTTCCCAACCGAATTTCTTCATCATCATGCCCCTGCTCATGTTGGATAAGATCCCGTTTCAGTCTAAACGTGGAGGGACATCTTGTGCATGGATATGGTAAGGAACCATTGTGCTTAAAAGCATGTGAGGTCAGAGCAGAACGCGTAGCAAAAGTGTCACCACACGCATAGCAGGAGTACGGCTTTTCACCTGTGTGGATGCGAATATGAGTCTTCAAAGGAGCTGATTGAGAGAAGCCTTTTCCACAATAAGAACAGACATATGGTTTCACTCCTGAATGTAACACCAGATGAACCTGAAACATTCAGTTACAAAATAAGATATTATTCCAGAGCTTTAAATTGACATCCTCTTTTCCTTTTATTTTCTTTGGCAAAGATATGATTTTAACTAAAAAATTAAGACAGTAAAAAAATATTTACCTTAAGAGTCTGGAGCTGAGTGAAGCTTTTCCCACATGTATGGCATGTATGCGACCGCTGGGCAGCGTGGACATTTCTTATATGTCTTTTGAGAGTCTTTGTTATCTTAAATCCCATCCCACATTGAGGACATTTGTGTGGTGTCTCATTTGAATGTGTAGGTTTATGCCTTGTCAACTCTGTTTTCTTGAAAAATCCCTGAAACAAAAATATTTAAAATGTATAAATTTAGCAGAGCCTATGATAGATTTAACATGTTCCTTAAATTTAAATTATAACATCATCACTTGATACCTTTCCACAAAGTTCACAAGTATAATTGACATCACCAGTGTGTGTTTGTTTGATGTGACCAATTAATGACGCTTTGTACCAAAAGCTCTTATCACAATCGGAGCAATGAAATGGTTTTTCTGCTGTGTGGGTAAGCTCATGTTGTGTCAAATGGTTTGATCTTGGAAACTCTTTTCCACAAAATTCACACACATATTGTTTTACAGTTTTCTCCTTTTTTCTTCGTTTGTTCGTACTTCTTATAGATGTAGCATCTTTCCTGAACAAAGGAGAGTTTAACATAAGTAACTTCAGAAAACTGTTGTGACTTCCATAGTCAGTCAATTGTAGAAAATACTGCATACTTACATTAGTACTCTTAAATAAATAAAACTCACATTGAATTTGCTGACAGTGGAGAGGATGACGGTAATGAGGGGGGTGAAGCTGGAGTATCCGATGACTCACGCCAGCTTCCTTCATCTTCTATGTGAAAAGTTGTTCCCACTTTAAACAGAGCAGGACTAGAAGTCTCCTCCTTCTCTTGTTTTATTCGGCGTGGTGCTTTTGAGCGGGTCACTGAATTAGACTTCTTTTTAAGGTGGACTGCAGCGGATGATAATGAACGACACTCTTGGGCAATTGATTGGATTTGTACTTCGAATTCATTCTGTTACAAAAGAAACAAAATTAAAATAGCATGAGAAGGTACGAAGTTTGTGTTTAACACAATGCTCACATTCATGAGTTCAGTTTCTGTCAACTAACATCATCGGTTATTTTGCTATCTTTCAGGAAACTACGGAGAGATTCATCAATATTCTCACAAGTTTCCTTGAATGATAATATGTTATTCACGTGGTTTAAGCAGGATGAGCACAACAGACTTGGAAGCCCGTCCCCTGTTTCTATCTGTGGAAAAAGAAAGGACAAACATTAGAGATGACAAATGTAATCAAAGAAAATGAGAAGAATTCAACTTAGAAGTCATACTGTGATAAATTCTAATAAAAAAAAATTCCAAGAAAAAAAAACCAGCAGGAAATAGGTTTTCAACTTTCTAACTGAGGAAATAAAACTGGTTTTCCAGCTCAAAACAAAGTCTAACCTCGACAGACACGCAGCGCATTACTTTCTTGTACACGGGAATACTGCCGTTTTCTCGCGAATTGTCAAATAAAGGAACTGTAGCATCCTTGGACAGACATAGACGACAGAATTTGTCCAAGTTTACCATCTTTTAAGACATTTGGTAAAGTCGTAAGTTTGTTTGTGATGTTCCGGCTATTTGGTTATTTACGTTCAGTTCTTATTTTTCTACTTCATGTTGTTGGTTATAAGTGCAGACGTACATACGGCCAGAGGAAAAGGCGCTCGACCCCAACAGAAACGCTCTGATTGGCTGATTTCGTGTAGTGCGAATGCGCTGTCGGAATCGTCGTGGCATCTGTTTTTATTACTGTTTTACTGTCGATAGCATGTGTATGACTTATCTTATGGACATTACTGTCTAGTAACTTGCCCTTCCCACTATTGCTTATTGTTTTTAATTTAAAGCCAGGAATTGACTTTTTCTTGTGATAATCAAAGAAGTTTGTTTCGCCGCAAAAGTCATATTTTAGCGCTATCAGATGCGGATGTCACCTGACATCGCGGACTCGCCCCTCTGGCTCATTGCCTCCGAAATTTCAAAACTATTCTAAATGGAATAATCAAATTGAAAAATTGTTAAGAAATCTGAACAAGGTCCGGAAAAACAGGTGTATCCAAGCCGCCTGGTGCCTTGAAAGGCGCCATGGAGACCTTCTCTATCGTGTCTCGAGACACAAGTGATCTGGCTCTGAATTAACGATTTGGGTCTCTCCTGCGGGCAGTAAAGACGAAGAACGATGATTTCATCTGATTCTGAGCTGTCCGGCGCGGCGGCACACTTTGAAGTCGCCGCGCCGCGCCGCGCTGCGTGTGGTGTGTCGGATGACTAGACCGTCTGTTTATGCGCGGGGTAGAAACCGACCATCAGGTAAGTTAAGGGGCCGCTCAGTGGCTCCGGAGAGGCGGCTGGGCTGTCTGGGTCTGTCCTCCTTCTTGTTGTAGTTCTAGCTTGGTGACCAATGCGAGCTCCGCACGCTCCAGTTTAGTCTTCTGGAGAGGAAATACGGCGCACGAGTTCCTAATGAGTATCGCATAAGATCGTGATTCGATGGTACGCACTAATAAGCGGCGGTCATATCCCCCCCCCCCCCCTTTTTCCTCATGCCTTCTCTTCCGCTTCCCTCCACTCTCTCACACGCGCACACAGGCAGACACAATGAGAGAGAGAGGCCTGCATGTCGGCCTGATCCGCCTTTGAATGAGACTAGCGGAGCCTGGGTGCCTCTTTAGTCTAAAATGTATTAGTCGGCAAAGATAAAAGAGCCGTGATGGTGGAGGGAGGGACCAGGAGGGCAAGTGAGCGAGTGACTCGAGCCAAGAGAGAGACAGACAGAGAGAGTGAGAGAAGAGAGCGGAGGAGAGCAAGGGGACGGAAGTGTTGAAGCAGGCGGCTCAGCCAATGAGAGCAAGGCAAAGGCTCCTAGCCGGGCATGAGAAATATAAATGTAAGTTACTTGTGAATAGCTCGTGGCCTGGTGGTGGTGCAAAGAGACCCCTCGTGTGTGAGTGGTCGGTGGGCAGAAAAGTCAAAAGGATGGAAAGAGGGGGACGGAGGCGCAAAACAAACAGCGTTAGACTTACCTGCGTTGGTTCCGCCGCTGCCGCTGCTGCCACTGTCAGCCCGACATGGGGGGCTCATAACGCTTTAGGATTTGAAAAGCGCAAGGAGGCAATATATTACAGGCATCAGCGCAGTCTAACCAAGAACAAGAACAGGTGTTAGAGGGCTCTAATTCATTGCTCGCCGGAGGAATGGAATGGCAGGGGTCGATCAGAGGCGGCGCGTCGCGGCAAGGGGGCGGTGAGCGGGGGCGGCGAGCGGGGGCGGCGAGCGGCACAGGCAGGTAGCTTATTTGTACGATTATTACGCGCGGTACAGTACCGCCTCGTCCCCTCCCCTCCCCTCCCCCTGCCGTGCGTACTCCTCAATGCAGGCGGCGCGCCGTGTTTACTCTGTACTAGCCGCGCCAAGACATGTGTGTACGCGCGTGTTTAGAGCGGGGCGGGGCGGGGCGGGGCGGGGCACCGTCTCCTCAACGCCCCCGCAGACCCAGTGGCTTGCATCGCCAGCGTGTAGTCGTGCCTCCCACCCTTTTCTTTGACCAGCGCCGCGACTGGGTCTTCGCCCGTCAGGCGCGGATCCAGCCCCCTGACTTTTTATTTGGGTGGAAAGCATTTGTTTCGAAAATTGCGTGCTTACAAGGGGGGGGGGGGGGGGGGGGCACCAAATAAATTGCCAGCCTATCAGGTGGCGCCCGTTGGGCGCTGATGGCTTTTCCATAGGAATGTCCCGTCCCCCCACCCCCACCCCCACCCCCACCCCCCACCCCCAAGCCCTGTCGCGGTGTGTCTCAAACTAAAACCATTGAGTTGAAGTTCTGTGGGTCCGGCAGGGTGTGTTCAGGGGCGCGGTGCACACAGAGTAGCCAGGCTCAGAGCGCCGAGCCGGGTGGGGTGGGTGGGGTGGGTGGGGTGGGTCGCTGCCTGACGGGCTGCACCTGAGCGTGCGTGGATCCCACGTGTCTGTGTCGGCGGGGTGGGGCGGGGGCGTGGAGGGGGTTGGTGGGCGGCGGGTGTGGCGGGGCGGGGCGGGGCGGGGCGGGGCGGGGCGGGGCGGGGCGGGGCGGGGCGGTGCGGGCGCTGGCAGCTGAGTCAGTCAGCAGCGCCGTGCCGTGACCGGCCAGCCTCAGATGCTGGGGAGGTCTCTCTGCGGCTGCGCGGTCTCGCTCTCGCTCGCTCTCCCAGTACGACGCCGTGCTCCGCGCCGAGCTCCGCGCCGAGCGAGCACTACGCCACGCCGCGCGCCCCCGAGCAGCCCGCCGAGCTGGGCCCCAGCGCACTGCATGGTGACATGAGTCTGTCATGGGCGAGCTGGGCGATGATGACCACATGGCGTCGCCTGGAGCAGCGGGGCCCCGCGTCCTCAGAGTGCTCGCCGTGTCTGCGCTGCTCGTGCTGCTGTCCGCCCCCCGCGCCCAGGTCGCCGGCGAGCATGTCGCCCCGGAGCCCCGGCCTCAGCCCGGCCTGGACAACGCCCTGCCGCTGCCACGGCACCCCGGCCTCGACCTCGACCTCGACCTCGGCCCGCACCTCCCGACGACGAGTGCATCGCTGCAGGAGGACGTTGTCGTCAACAACAAGAGAGCTGGCAGCCAGCGCCGTCGCCACGGGAGGAAAGGACTCCGCCCTCACGGCAACCATCGCCATGAGGCACGACCCCCTAGTGAACACCCCAACAGTGAGCAACCCCTTGGACGACTCCAGGGGAGCCGACCCCGCCAGAACAACCCCGTCCTCCCTCAAAGTGATTCCCGGCACGGCGACCGCCCCCGAGGGGGTGACCGCCCCCGAGGTGGTGACCGCCCCCGAGGTGGTGACCGCCCCCGAGGTGGACGTCGTCAAGGTGTGCTCTCGAACGATTCCCACCCACGTAGCCAGCAGGACAGACCCGGTCGACAAGGACGCAATCGCAAGGTGAGTACCGCACGGGATCAGGTGCATCATGGGAGGTGGCAGGTTACAGAAACGGTCCGTTTGATCAGAAGGAGAGCTCTCACTGCCCTTAGAAATGGTCCGGTTGATCAGGAGGAGAGCTCTCACTGTCCTTAGAAACGGTCCGTTTGATCAGAAGGATAGAGCTCTCACTGCCGTTGCCCATCTTTCAGCTCCGGCTAAAACTCTGGTCATTTCGGCCCAGCCCTCTCTCCACCTCGACCACATTTTTTTACCCTTTTCCGTAAGAAATGGCAGAGGCGATGCTCCTGTCCCCGCTTGGCGGGCCCATTTCCGCCCAGCTCGAGCTAAATCTCTGGCAGTGCACGAGGCCCCCAGTGGAACAGGACCTGGAGACGAGGTCCTCAAGAATCCTGGAGATGATGTTCAGGGGACGAGGGTGAGAGCACAAAGAATATCTTTCGACTTCTCGAATGTTTGGTGCGCCCTTCCGTCTTCAACTGGTTCACTTTCGCCTACCCGGTGAACAAAAGTCTCGGAAACCGAACGCGCTTCTCGGTTTTGGGTGCGCGGTCTCTTTCTCTCTTGGGATGTTCAGAGTACTTGCAGGCTACTGCATAACGTAATGGCTATGTCTAAGAGGGTGAAAGCCTTATTGGACTCCAAGAACTTAGAGCACTGAAAGAGGCTGAATCTGACTCAAAAGTTCGCCACCGGAAATATCCGCGACTCGCGCCATGCACAGCACAGCGGCGAGCTTTGGGTGTTTGGTGACCTGGGCGCTGCCGCTGCAGGCGCGGCTGTCCTCGCCCCGCCCCGCCCCGCCCCGCCCCGCACGCACATGATAACGATGTGGCGCATCCTGGTAGCGGTTCCGGTGGCTCGGGTTCTCTCGGCGAGGGCGCGGGGCGGGGCGGGGCGGGGCGGGGCGGGGCGGGGCGGGGCGGGGTGTGGCTGGGTGGATCGCGGCACTTGATGGGTCACACATTTACGTCCAGGCTGGTGTGAAGCGTTCTCATTGTTTCTGGAATTTTACCGCAATCTCTTTGATGGTAAATTTTATTGAGGTTTAACAGTGTTTTAAGCTTAGTAAGTGACCTAAATTAGCATTATTATTATTATTATTATTATTATTATTATTATTATTATTATTATTATTATTATTATTATTATTATTATTATTAT
>CABIKL010002801.1:0-11973 GCA_902196195.1 Aptinothrips rufus
TTTTGTTTTTTTTTTCTTATTTTGCACTGCCTCGAGGGTTTCTCAGTGTCCTGCCGACTCCTTGGAAATTATTTTCACTGCCTTTCACAGGTTCAAAGAAATCATACGTTTCTCTTTGGTAGTGTCTATTTTGGTGAACTTCAGGTACCTCACCAACCTCCCTTAGAAGGATAAATTTGAGACTCTCGTGGCCCGCAAGCAGAATGAAATATTCAAAGAGGTAACAACAAGGCTTTCCTTGAGGTTTAAACGAAGTCGTTACGATGTCAAGGGAAGCCCTTGAGAAGTCCTTGAGACGTGTTTTGGACTTCCCTTGTTCTGCCTGGGCTTGTGGCCCTCCCGCCCGTAGCGAAGCGCTTTGTTACCGCGCTACGTTGCTGTTACGGGTGGTTGCTATGATACTTGTTTTTATTTTCTGATTTTAGGCCGCGTACGGCCACTAATTCGTTACTGAAATGGATACCACTTCAATAATTCGCTGAAAGAAATAAATCGCTCATCAAACGCACCTTGCGAAGCTAGTGCCTAGTGAAAGCCCAAGATCCACAGCAGCAAGTCATTGAAGAGTGTTTTAAAAGATGCCTGTCAAGCCGAAAGGCAAGAAGAAGTCGTCTGGTGCTGGAGGTGCAGCGAAGAAATCTTCCAACGCTGGTAAAAATGGAAATACGGGTGGAAATGGAGATAAAAAGAAGAAAAAACCCGGAGGGAAACGAAAATCTGGGGGAGGCAGCAAGTCTAGATGTAATATAGACATTTTTAATCCAATAGCTATGGAAAATGCCTACTACACCTGTCACAATATTCAGGATGTGCTGTATTGTAGAGGTTTTCCATGGCCTGATGCGCAGAAAAAGAAAAAGAAGGGGAAAAAATAAAATTGAGGATGTAATGTAATTATAAAGTTTCATCTTTTCACTGTGTGTCGCTTCAGTCACCTCTCATCTCACCGTATTAATTTATGAACTATTCTATGCTGTAACTTTATTTGTAATCCTGTATTATATTGATATTAATCAAAACCAAGTAATTAATAGATTAATTGAGTAAGTTATGTATGAATTTACCAACATAAAGCGGATGTGTACTTAAAGTGACAAGAATCATGAATCAGAGAGCCTAACTTTTAGTCCTGTCTAATTTGTTACTTTAAATGGAATGAATAAAATGATCTCTGCCTGTGCATGAACTGCAAACAGTCACTGGTTGTGCTTCCTGCCCTTGTACTAAAATTATCATCAGCTTCCCAAAACCAGTAGGTGAGTTCCTTCTGTCCCTCTAAATTAGAATTTGAAATAAATTTTAAATCTGGAACACAGAGCATGTATGAGTTGTCACTCCTCCATTTCTTAGCTACCAAAAATGTTTAAAAAAAATTGTTCTGGTTTGGTGGACAGATGATGGGAAAAAGAAAGACTCAAGAATTCAAATGCTGACTTTCACACAAGTTTTCTATTTGAACACACTTTCCAAAATATATACAAATGTTCACATTATTAAACTATAATAATGTTAGTACAGATTTTAGTATGATACAAAAGCTGGAACATATTACAAAATATACAAGTTATAACCAGATCTCCTATATAATACAATTATCACTTTGGCTAGCATTATATATATGGTGATAAAATTGGTTAGCTGCAAGCCAAGGCAATTCACATAATACGTAGCCATGTCGCTGAGAGGTGATTTTTCTTTACAATGTTACATCATAAATAGGAGGCACAGAAGCTTCCTTAGTAATATTCTTTTTTAAAAGAGATGTCAAAATGTGATGTTTGTACTTTTCTTTCACGTTTTGTCAAGAATGTAACATTCACTTATTGCCAACCTTCACAATACCATTCTTTATCAAACTACTGACTTAGCATGACCTGATAAAAGAACAAAAATACAGAGGATGAAGTTAATTAAAATAGGCAATTTCTGTATTAGTAGTAGTAAACTTGTTTCTTGATACAACATTCTGCAAACTTATACACACAATACCTCACTGTAACGAATAATGGGATACTTTTACATTTATGCATGTCCTCACAGCCAATCAACTCACCTTTTCTAAACTAAATTAAATATCTTGTTATGTAGTAAACTTGCAACAATGAAGCAGGTAGTGTAAGCACACCAAAACAAGTCTTATCAACACCACCAAAACTAAACAAGATCCCACTTTGACTTCGTATAAAAATGATGAACACATGCACAGTAATTTCAAACTCAAATTTTAAAAGAGTACTTAGAAAGGACTCCGGTTGGCAATAAAAGAGAAAATTTTAGATTGCATTTAACATTTAAAGAGCACTCACTGCTAGACAACAGAAATTATCACAAAAAAAGTTAACACTCAAAATGTCAATATCACAAACATTTTTTCAACAAATACCTTGATATTGCTTGGTACTCATACAAACAGACGATATTTTACATTTTACTCATAAGATCACTTTGATCTTCACAATTTTCACAAAAATTATCTGCCCGAAATTCACATTTAACTATCTAAAACAAACATATCTAATTTAAGTCATACCATACCTGAAAGTTTGAGAACAATAAATAACCAATTTCAGAGTTGATAACGGATGAACTTTCAACTACCCCAAGAGCAACAGTGGAAGTACCCCCAATTGGACTAGAGTACAAAAAAAGAAAAAAATCAGGTTAGCAAAATACCCAAGACGCCACACTTTGAAAGTAATTTGGAAACTCAGTATCAACAACCATCTAGGATTTTACCATAACCTTTAATAATTGCACAAAACTGAACAACCCACGCAAAAGGGCCTTCAACCGAAAGACATAAAAACATCTTGCTCCCATCACACCTAATATAGCAGTCTTTATTTACAAATACTGAATGACTTCAATGCACATTTAACAGGAACAGGGGGTGTATCCATTATTTATTCAGCTACTTCTGAGACCAATAAAAAGACCGTTAAGTTTTTGTATCCCTGTTGAATCTTAACAAGTAAAATTTATTCATGGCCTCAAGTCAGTTGAGTTGGTCTAAGATGATAAAATTTAGGCTGCTGTCAAATAAAATCCAATATCATTCCCCTGTTAACTTCTATAAACTGTCTTCAGTTTGTCAAAATCAACAGGTGAATGTTAATGATTAAGATTTCACATCAATATACTGGTCACAATAACAAAACATTATAGAGAAAAGTTTGAAGAACATGCATGTAAAAGAATTACTCTCTAGTATGGTAACAATTACCAAGTAAAATCAAACATCATAAAAATATTTATAATTTTTATTACTAGAATGAACACATGTTTTATGTTTGTTGTTGTAGTTGTTGATAAAATTATCGCCGTAAGTCAAGCTCTACCCTTTGCATAACAAGCACTTTGTCAGGGTCACAACAGCTAATGAGTCAACATTTACCCATTATTTTGTTTCAATTCATGAATTTTTAAGGGGGGAGCACGAAATAATTGAATGTCTCTATAACAGAAAAAAAATGATCAACCTCACTTTTAAGTGCTATGCTTCAATAAACCTATAATTTTAATTCAATTTTTATCACAGAAGTATCCTTCTGCCTCCTCTCTAACTTCTTTCTTTGCCATATTGCCCCTAGAACTATTGTCATTATTATTTTTTTAAAAAGAACACCAATGTAAGCTCTAGATCAAAAATATATTTAGGGAGGTTGACCGAAACAGTATGGGTTCCTTTCGTAGATTACTCTGTCTCCAATAATTTTTTCTTTATCTGGAAAAACATACACTGAATTCCAGCGAAGTATTTACCTTCACAAAGAGAATTTTCATAAAGCAGAAAGTAAAAACTGCTTTTCTCCGCACCAAAAGACATAGAGATAATATATATACCATGAAGACCGTAACCACAAAATTTCTTAACAATGATAAAAAATATTGTCAAATTACATAATCAAGTCTTCAACTTTGTGCATTACAAGTCACAGTACCAGATCATAATTTCACTACACGGCCCCCCAACAGCCCCTATGCACATTGATGGACATTTTCATTGTAACCACACACATGAGAAGTAATCCAATGGAATATGCAAATTTTCAATTGATCTATGTTGTCAAATTCAGCAGCAGAAACTTATTTTATGTCATGTTTAAAATGAGACACAGATAAAAGAGTACAAAATACTGAGAGTGTAAAATACAGTCTTTCTGCAAAACCATGGCCATCATTACACAAAAGCCAATCAATCATACTTGGTGTACTAAGATTAAGACTATTGTAATATACAAGTGCTCTTCTGCTGATACACACAAAAAGCACATTCAAAAGTATAAATTAAATTCCACAATTGGCACACTATTTCAATCAGTTCTTTACATGACAAGAAGACAGCAACTTAACATAGCATTTATTCACCATAATGAGAGAGAGGGAGCTGTGTAGTGATATGAAACATTTAAGAGCGAGCAACAGCACGAAGGCAAACAACACTTAAAGAGAAATGGTCAAAAGGCATGCTCATGTAAAACACTATATGAGTAAACTGGCCATCTTCCATTTAAAGCACATAGTACAGAACAACAGTAACATCACAAGTTGCTATAACACACAAAAGGAATCGAAAAATACTATAACAAATGGCACATTGAAGAGAGTTACTGCATTTGACAATTCAAAACTGACAGGGGTAATAAAATTAAGAGAAATATTTGAGACATATAGCATCTAAAAATATAGGAGGGAGAGTATGTCAGTTTCAATATTGCTCAAATACCTGAGACAATGATCCAGGGGCAACAGAGAGTGGGGCAGTAGCACTGCTCCAGTTGCAACAACGCACACTTATATAGTCCAAAAGAGTACCTCAACTAGCCTAACAAACTTCTGGAGAAACTACCCTAAATTTTTGTTTTAGCTCAAAAGGTTTTTCATTAAATTCGAAAAGCTCCATGCTAAGCCTAGAAGAGGTACCCAAGCAGTCACAACATAAAGCTAACAGACCACAAAAGGCACATCCATCAATTTTTTGCTTCATTTAAATCTATGGGAATATCACATCCCCACTATTTGTTCATCATACATACACGGGGCTTTGATTATCATTATCGTCCACAGTGAGCTTCTGAGGCCAGCCCCCTTCATCAAAAAACCGCCGAAACGTAAATTCAAAGAATCCATGGAACGGATTATTATCACTTTCTAATTGTTCATCAGAGTCATCAGAGGAGTCTGAATTCCTCAATCTTTCTGGAGCCACCGGATCGAAATTTGAAGTGTCTGTTGAGTGTTGAATACGGGGTTGATGAGGAGCCTTCTGTTTCCGGAGGCTACCATCAAAACTGATAGAAGCAAAGAATGGATGGTCCTTAACTTCATTGGCATGCTTTCCAAGACGTCTGTCTGCACTTGTGCACAATTTTAGAATCAAGTCTGTAGCCTCTGGAGACAGGTTGGCTGCCTTAGGAATATGAAGAGTGGTCTCCCAATGTATCACCTGGAAAAGACAGACAGAGATGAGTACAATGTTGATGATACAATCAATTCTGAGGCACAGGAATCTGAAGGAAATTCATACCTTGTATTGAGTTTCTCCGGGAGTATTTGCAAGGAAAGGAGGAGAACCGACTAGCATCTCATAGAGAATGACTCCTACACTCCACCAATCACAAAGTTGAGTGTACCCTGTTCGTTGAAGAACTTCAGGTGCAATGTAATTAGGTGTCCCCACAAGGGAGTGGGCAAGGCACCGCTGATGCTCTCGTCTCCTCCTTCGTTCCAGGGGTTTCATTGGATTGCATCTGCATTCTTTGCCTAAGCTCCAGTCATCTGGTATATCCATAGAGTCTTGCCTTGAATGGTCTCCTGTAAAATTAAGAATAAGAAGAGAAATGTTAGTGATCAAATTTCTATGGAAAAGATGAAATAACCAGAACCTTAACAGGATGTCAAAATTTGATCTCACCATTAGTTTGATAATATTTAGAATTGTGAGTCCATCTAAAGCCTGTGCAGAGACCGAAGTCTGTCAGCTTCAGATGACCATTGGAGTCAATCAAAATGTTGTCAGGTTTGATATCTCTGTGAATAAAACCCATCTTGTGAACACTCTCCACAGCACAAGTTAGTTCTGCAATATAGAACCGAGCAAGAGATTCTTTGAACACCCCATATTTGCAAAGAAGTGACATCAAATCTCCACCAGCAACGTAGTCCATGACAAAATATAGATTGTCCTTATCCTGAAAATAAAAGAAAATAGGCCAAGATTAAAAACAAAATATTATGAAAAATATTGTTAAGAGGTTCACTGTAGAACAGTAAAATTTTTTACCTGAAATGAGTAGTATAACTTGACCACCCACTCATTATCAGCCTCAGCTAAAATATCACGTTCTGCTTTTACATGAGCAACCTGGTTCCTCTTCAAAACATCAGCTTTACGCAATGTTTTCATTGCATACAAATGTTTCGAATCCACTTTCTTAACAAGCGTTACTTCACCAAACGCCCCTACACCAATTGTCTGCAAAACAGATAATTTTTGTTTCATAAAATTTCAGAAATCATAACTACAAGAAAGACAAGAAATTTAAAAAAATGTACTAACCTTAATCTTTGTAAACATTGACTTGTCCATTTTTGCTCGCCTCATCCTAATGTAATTTGATTCTCTTTTAGACAACATCTTTCGCATGTGGAACTGTGCGTCCCAACTAAGATCTGCTTTCTTCATTTCATTTTCTAGTTGTCTGATTCTGAATAACCTTGCTTTTTGAGACTTGAAAAGGTTTTCTATGTGTTGTTCCATGTAAAATTTAAAAGCTTGTGGAGAGTAGTTCCGGACTCTGCTATCTCTTCTCTCCTCTTCCTTTTCTTTGCTAATTTGCTTCCTTTCCGGAATGGGCGACTGGTGCTTCACCTTGTGTGGACCCGGACTTGGAGCTGGGGCAGGTCTTCTCTCCCCATTCTGCATCTTGTTGGCTAAGGAGGAGGACGCCGTTGGCGGCAGAGGAGGGGTGTGGTCCCCATTGGTCATCCTGCCGTCCGTGATGTCCCGGTCGTCCTGAGGGATGCCCGCTGAGTACTTCCTTTGCAAGGCTTGGTGGTGAATAGTGGGGGAGGCCCGGGGAGCCACCGCACTCTGGACTGTCTGGACGTGCATGGGGTGCGCCTGGGGATGGACCTGGTGGCTCTGAGGGTGACCCTGGTGGCTCTGAGGGTGACCCTGGTGGCCTTGTGGATGAGCCTGGTGGCCTTGAGGATGACCCTGGTGGCCTTGAGGATGACCCTGCGGGTGGCCCTGTGTGTGCCCCTGGGGGTCGTCGGGGCCGTACGGAGGAGGAGGCATAGGGTGCCGTACTCCCCGCTGCACGGCCAAGACCTGCATGGTGGACGCATAGCTTGGCGGCTCGGTCGTGGGGACGGTGACGGGAGATGAGCTGGGTGCGGGCGCGGGGGCGGGAGACGCTGACGGGGTGGGTACTGGGGGTGGTGCGGGCGGCTTGGTGCACTGCTGCTTCTGGTGGATGGACTGGATGGAGGACGCGTAGGAGGGTGGGGGTGGCTGTGGCGGCGTGGAGGAGGGCGCTGGCTGGGCGGGCTGGGGCTGGGCGGGAGCCGTGGCAGTCTGCAGCACGGGCTTCTGAACCTGCGTACTCTTGACGGACTGCATGATGATTGGGGGCTGCGTCTTGGCCTGCCTCGCGCCCCAGGCCAGCATGGGGGTGGGCCTGGTCACCGAGGGGGGCGTCACCGCGCCGGGCGTCACGGCGCCGGGCGTCACGGCGCCGGGGACAGGGCTGGGGGAGCCCGCTGAGGTCGACCCCGAGTAGATTCCCGACGACGGGCTCTTGCGGTAGTCTTGCGTGGGGCTCTGCCGACTCTGGATGGACGCGGAGTAGCTGGGCGGCGCGGGGGCCGCGGGGGCTCCGGGCGAGGGCGGCACGAGGGGGTAGGGCGGCGGGGGCTCGCTGCTCGTCTGGAACAGCGCCTGCATCTGCTGCGACAGCTGCTGCTGCACCTGGGGGCCGTTCTGCAGGATCATGGGCTGCCGCCCTCCACTGGGGCTGGTCCCTCGCTGAGGGGTGGGCGGACAGCCCTGCAGCCCGCCCTGCAGCCCGCCCTGGTGGCCCCCCTGTGGTGGCGGCGCAGCCGCCGTCCGCGTCGGCACCTGCAACAACACTCGCTCGTCAGCAACTGAACGCGATCAGACTGGGCGGGGACATTCAAACAAGTGTTGCTTTTAACATGACAACTCAACTACTGTATTTAGAAATATGGACAGAGTAAAGAAAATTCATGATAAAAACTTTACAAGTATTATATATGGTACTATGGTACTTCCTTTTTACCATCAAAAATACGATCGTTGTTTTGACCACCCTTACAAAATTGCCCGAGTCAAAAATATTATAAATTATGAACAACCTCAATTTAAAAATTCCATTTCAGTTCAAATTTTGATAGTTCCAAACGCGGTAAAACTCACCACAGGGGCGGGCGACATCCTCTTGAGAAGCTGCTGCACGGTGCTGGGGTAGGGGGTGTGGTGCGGGGGCGGCGGCGGGGGCGGCGTGGAGCCGCTGCGGGGCGGGGGCAGCGGGGGCGGCGGCGGGCTGTACTGCCGGCCGGGGAGCGGCAGGGGCTGCATGGGCTCCTGGCGGGGGCTGTCGGACCGCGAGCTCCCCGCGCCGCTGTCCGCCTCCCGCTCCAGGCTCGGCTTCCTCATCAGCTTCAGGCCCTTGCTCACCCCGTTCACCGACTCCAGCGCCACCTGCTTCAGAACGCATCTCGTCACCTCCTGCAACAACAACAACAAGACCCGTCAGACACATCACAGCCTGCAACAACAAGACCCGTCACAGCCTGCTAATCAATGCCTAAATACTGAGTTTCGACCTTGCTGTTATTTTAACATGGAATCCTAACCCATGTGGTAAATATTAATCAGTGTCAGTGTCTTTTCGAATGTTAGGATAAGGCTCGAGATAAAGGAAATCGCACGAATCGCACATTTTAATAGTGACCATTACTTCCAATCTATGAATTTTCTTCATCTTGCATTGACTGCATTGAGATTTTGCACAGTCGAATTGGAAATATTGAAACATCAAACGGTTTCAAAACTAAATCCTAATACTAAAATTTAAACTTCTGGAATCTCCGAGTTGATTCATGGGTTCATGGTATTAAAAATTCCAGTACAGGCAATTTCTTTTCTTTTCTTTTCTTTTCTTTTCTTTTCTTTTCTTTTCTTTTCTTTTCTTTTCTTTTCTTTTCTTTTCTTTCTCGCTCTGTACTGTGACTTTACGTGAAAAAGTTCGAGATATTGACCGAAATTTGAAGATTTAAAGAAATAGCTGGGCAACATAGGACCTTGAGAGAAGGACAGTTCAATTCCATCGAAACGCAAAATTGTGTCCATCTCTAGACATTTTAAATATTTTTTTACACTAGTAGACCAAACACCAGACTCCACTCTCCCTCTCCCCGTCACATCACATCATTGACGTGCGCAGTCACGTGACAAGGCCGCGCGAGACGTCGCCCAGCCTGACACACACCGGTGAGTGGGTGAGCAGCTGGGTGAGCAAGTCGTGACGGCCGCCACGCGTCACCACGCGTCACCACGCAGAAACTCTGTCGACTCTGACCACAGACACTCCGAACCCAATCAAATTCAATTTTATCGGCAGATTCCAAAAGCCATTCGCAGCGTGGCGTGGCGTGGCGCCCCCCTCCCACCCCACCTCGTGGCCGATAGAGTACACGTCATCGCACAAACTCGGTCACATCTGGAGACAATCGCCACGGGACGGACTTAGTCATCGCGGCCATTAGAGTCCATCCAGCGGTACGGGTCAGACGGGCCGCGCGGGGCGGGGCGGGGCGGGGCTGCAGGCTTCCAACAGGCCTGCTTCCTTCAATCAAAGAAGGAACTTCACGCGCTGTGGGAAGTGATCCATTTTAATCGATTTTCGTGCTTCCATGTAAATTCTGGTCCAAGCTCCGAGCGCGAGGCACTGCGAGGCAGTCGCAGCATCCTGACTGGACCAGCAGCTGGCCTGGCCCGGGCCAGGACTGATAAGACGCGTGGAGCGTCAAACCAACGCGAACTACATCAGCAGGAGTAGGAGTGTAACACACGCCCCTGGTCGGTGCCGCATTATCAAAAGCAATGGGCAACCTATGCATGGCGGGCTGAGGAAGGGCGGGGCGGGGCGGGGCGGGCCCGGGTAGGGCGTTAGTAACGGCGCTGGAATGTCGGGTGAGTAACGCGGACGGGCGGGGCGGGGCGGGGCGGGCTGGGGGCGGGTCGGGCCGGGGCGAGGCGGGGCACCCGGACATACTACGGTCGTATGCCGGTGCCAGCTCAACATCAGGGAGATATCGACGCGAGATAAGAAGGGATCGGACTGAGATGCGCGGCGAAGGTAAGGGAAGGGAAGGGAAGGGAAGTTCACATGACGTCACGTCACGTCACGTCCTGCCGGTAAGTCTTATTCATGCTCCAGGCGGCATTGTACTTGTTTTCATTTGGCATTTCCGCGGCTTAAAAATCGACAGAAAAGATCTTCATCTTAATGGTTTAACATAGACATAAAATTATTAAAATGTTGAAACGTAGTAAGTCTGTACGGTGAATATTCAGAATCGCAGTTTCCATCGAACGAGCAGCCCTAGCTAGCGGCTGGAATGTCTTCCGAGGTCATGCATGCTTGGCCAGCCCGACCGGTGCGGGCATGGCAAGGCGGGGCGGGGCGGGGCGGGGCGGGGCGGGGCGGGGCGGGGCGGGGCGGGGCGGGGCGGGGCGGGGTGGGACGCGGTTGTGGAGCCGGCAGGGCTCTCGCCGCGGCACTGGCCTGGCAATCAGTAGATCAAAACGTGGAATTCCTACCCGAAAATTTTACGAGAAAATTTTGATAAAATTTGAGCCATGAATGAAAATAATATTAATAACATACGTGATAAATTTCTGAAATAAAAAATAAAAATGTAAAACATTGTATAATTATAATGGATTCAAACTGATAAGACGCTTCGAACGATCGATCAAACACGTCATCCCATGGGACATCTGCACTACAGTCAGACACAGAAAGAGAGGATTCTTGTTCGTCTTTTTCAGGCCTTTGATGGTCAGGAAATGCCTTGACGCCGCCGGCCCGTCCCGCGCCGGTCTGCAGAAGTAAAGGCTACGCCACGCTACGCCACGCTACGCCACGCTACGCCACGCTACGCCACGCCTGGGCTAAGCCTTGGCTACGCTTTTGGATACGCCATGGCTAGGCCATACCAGCACACACCCTGCAGTAAGTGACACCGCCAGGCGCGGCGTAGCGTGGCGAGGCGTGGCGTGCTCAGATATTCGGCGACCGCGCGAAACCTGAAGTCGCAGGTTCCGGAGGGGGACGATGCGAGGCGGACATAAAGAAGTGAGATCTGCCCTCAAATTGGAGGGAAAATGTCACGGCGCTGAATTCAGGCCCCACGAGGGGGGCGGGGCTAGATTACACTTTACACTTCCCGACACCGAGCAGGGGCACCAGAACACCACTAGAGTGGCACTAGAGCTGCTCTCTGGGGGCACAAGACAAATTAGAGTCATGCTATAGAATCATCCTGCCAGACCAGAGGCGTGACGGCGGCGCACAGAGTACAGTAATTCGTGGAAAGAAGACATACGATAAACCAGCGGAAATTCTAGGCCGGTCTGTGGTCCGGCCTGGCGAGCTCAGTAGTTGAGGGCGCGGCAGGCCCGGAGCAGCGAGTGAGAGGGGGGGGGGGGATAGAAAGAGCGAGCGAGACAAAAAAGAGATCAACAGAGACAAAGAGAGCCTGCTGGGTAGGCAGGCCCGCAGCGCGGTCGCGTCGGGCTGGGTTGCCTATCCTGCCATCGACAGGCGCGAAGGCACCGCACATGCTAACAGATGACGACTTGAACACGGTAAAAACGGTTCCTCGGAATCCAAGGAACGGCGGATGATTCCTTGGATCACCTATCCTTTTCCAATGGACTTT
>CABIKL010002802.1:0-11973 GCA_902196195.1 Aptinothrips rufus
CCCCCCCCCCCCCCCCCCCTCTCTCTCTCTCTCTCTCTCTCTCTCTCTGTCTGTCGCCGCTGATGATGTTGTGATTTATGCTCGCGCGGCTGTGCCGGGCCGTGGCTAGCCGCGCAGTACGTCATTCTGGGACGGACAAAACGCCTCATTTCCGTAACGCTGTAAAGGCCGTCTGGCCGTGAGACGGATCCCCTGCCCTTTGTCAGAGCACCTCAGCGCCCAGCCAGGCCCAGCGCAGTGGCAGCAGACACTTCACCGCCACCAGGTAATGAATACCTTGACTTCTTTTTTTTTCAGGCGTTTCAGCCAAACACTTCAAACAAAATGACCCATTGCACTGTGAGCGGATGTGAGCTACCCCCGCCGCCCCCTTCCCTACCGATAAAGTCCTTGACACATTTGAAATCACACACTAAATTTAGAGTGACAATTTTGTGCTTTAATACTCACTTCTGTAAGCATGCATAACACATATGCACAAATTTTTCTGAATCTAATCACAACTTTCTCCAATGAAATACCATTTTGTACAAGATTGCAGAAAAATTTGTGCGTACTGTTATGCACAAAGTTGTGACTATTCACGCATGCACACAGAATTGTGTACAGAAATTTAGGACAAATGTAAGATAGTGCCTTGGATAGTGCTTCGTTATTTACAAAATATAGTCCAGAAGAAAGTAGAACGCAGCACAAATTTCCATGGTTCACAATTTCACTGTCCCTGAAAGCATGGAGAAAAAATATCCAATACAATACCATTTTGTACTAGATTGCAGAAAGACTTGTGCGTACTGTTATGCACAAAGTTGTGACTATTCATGCATGCACACAGAATTGTGTTCAGAAATTTAGGACAAATGTAAGATAGTGCCTCGGATAGTGCTTCGTTATCCACAAAATATAGTCCACAAGAAAGTAGAACGCAGCACAAATTTCCTTGGTTCACAATTTCACTGTCCCTGAACGAATGGTGAAAAAATAGAACAGCTACAATTTAGAACAGCATTTATCTCAGGTTTCGCAAGGCAAGGAACCACGTAAAACGCTCGGTCTCTCAAGAAGCAACTGCTAACGACACGGAGTACTATCGGCGTGTCATCACGGAGTCACTGAGCCATCACGCACCACGCCACGCCACGCCACGCTACGCCACGCCGCGGGTTCGTTTGCACGACAGTCCGAGCCGCTTCGTCGCGTCTCCGCTGCAGGACACAAACGCATGATACCGGCGGCACGGCACGGCACGGCACGGCACGGCACGACACGACAGGTGTAGCAGTGTTTGTTCACACCTCCCAGCCCAGCCCAGGCGACAGGCCATCTTATCGTTAATTACAGGCCACGCCTCGAGACGAGTTGGTTGTGTCCGCTCCCCTGACGCACGCACGCTGTCTGCCCGGAATAATCAATGAGACGCCGGTTGTAATTCTGCAACATTTTGAGAGATAAGAGGCGAGCGAAGCGCACGAGCTTACTCGTTCTCGCCATCATGATCAAATCGGGTAGCTCCAGGAGCACATCTCTCGAAGTCGCTCTGATGGACGACCAACTTTATAAGGTTGGATATCACAGCAAAATGCTGTAAACTATTTTCATAAGAATTTACAGTAATTTTGATATAATAGATATTATAGGTCAAAGCAGATGAGATTATACAGTTATTTCCTGATATTATTTTTACTTTTAAGCTTTTAACTTAATAATAGTTCCTTCAGTTCCTCAGAATTTTGCCTCAATAATTTAATAAAAATATTAGTCTCGTAAACAAAACTAACAAACTTGTTTTAAGCGAAAAGGGACGTGGAGATGACTGTCTCTACAGAGACTTCGGGAGATCAATCTCAAAGCAATGAGCATTAGACTTTGTCCTTGCTTCCCGTTAGGGCACAAAAAAAAATACGATTTGGTGGAAATAAAAAGTTGCAAACAGGAGCATGATATTACGATATGTAAATTCAGACATGATTTTCTCACTGAACACCATGTTGATCAGGTAGTTGCGCACAACCGGACCATTTTGCCCAGGTGAGTAGCGGTCAGGGAGATGATAACCCACATCGCAGCACGGCCCATCAGCTCGCCCCGCCCCGCCCCGCCCCGCCACGCCCCGCCCCGCCACTGTAATGCAAGGCTAAGAGAGACGTTACACGCCTGCGAACGCGAAGCATGCAGGTGCATTCGAGTGGACCACACAAGCAGCGTGACAACCAGACTACACGACGGGGCCTGCCACGGGCGGCTCAGCTGCAGGAAGAAGAGTTGACAAAGAAAACCAACGCAGCGTCCAATTGACAACAAGCGAGTATCGCCTCGTTCAGCACCCACATTTGGAAGTTCGTGGAAATTACAAATTGGTATTTTCCACGTTTTTGATTTAAGAACTTGGATTTTCTACCCTTCTTTTCTAGATAGGCGTTTCTTCCCGAACACCGTGGAGATACGATGTTGTTAACGTCGCGGTGTCGATACGCTGCGCAGTTCGTCACAAGCACAGTGAATCTGACGCGAGGTTAAGTTCAGCCTGTGATGTGCGCGGCGGCGCTGCACATTTCGTCAAACTCTTTGCTTTCCTTTTCCTTTTCTTCCTGCCAACGAGGTCCTGCGGAGCAGAGGGCTAATGACATCCACAAGCTTCTGCGAGGCTTCTCACGTCCAAGGAGGAGGGGGGGGGGAGGTGCAGGGAAGACCAGCAGACAGACACCGCTGGAGACATTTTCCACCCCCTTGGGACGATTACTACGCAATTAGGGTATTATTATAACATGCCCCATTTTCCCCTTCCGAAAAAGGAAGCATCACAGCAAGAGGATCGTATCGGAAAGGACGTAAATGAGGATAAACTGTCGTAATGGTCAGAGGCTCCCGCCCGGCCCCGCTCCGCCACGCCCCGCCCCGCCCCGCCAGAGCTCCTCCTGCGCGGGAGCTGCGTGTAGACGTAGAGCGGTGGCCTGGTGGGCCGCCTGGTGGGCCGCCTGGTGGGCTGCTGAGCCGCCGCAGTGCCACTGTACGGCGAGGGAGATCATTTCAAAGACATTAGTCCAGTCCGCTCCACTCCACTCCAGTGGGGAAGCAGTCCAAACGAGGCCACAATGAGATGGATGACAGGAGAGATGATACTGAACCATCGCAGCGGCACGCTGCAATTGGAGGCCTGTGGCCGCCGTCATTTGGTCTAGCTGCCGCAAGGGGTCGTCCATAAATTACGAAAGACAAAATTGACCGCCTTTTGACCCCCTCCGTCCCCCGCGTAAGACGAATAACCTAACCTCACCATGCTTTTGGTACAGGGCCGTAAGGTGGGCGTGGACTCCCCCCCCCCCCCCCCCCCAAAGAGCCTTAAATAATTTATGGACAGCCCCCAATGAACGCGGCGGCGCGGAGTAGGTCTCACTATCGGTGCTTCGGCACAGAAAAATTAAAAACCAAAATCTGGAGCAACCCCACCAGAAACCAAGGGTTACAAAGCAGTCTGCAAGGTCATTTTGGGATTTATCCTGGCAAAAATGATAAACTTGGGTTAAATGTAGCTCTTACCAATATTAAATGTTATCCACATAAAAGTTTCGGTGAATTTATCTGTTTTAAATATATTTACCGTCAATTTATTCTAAATTTAGACTAAATTATTGAGAAATTTAGGCTCTGGAGGCAGCACAATCTTCTGAATTAGCGATAAATTTAAGGTAAATGTAGAATAAATTTGTGCTAAACTAATAATAAATTTACGGTAATAAACTTATTTTAGCAGGCAGTTAATTCTACCGAAAATTTTATTATTATTTGGTTTCTGGGATGGATTGCCCTTGATTCTCGGTTTTTGTTTTTCCGTTTTGAACTAGCAGAACGTATCTACGAATGTTCCTGAGTACTGATCACTTGGAGACTTCCATTGAAGTATTTTCCGTCAGCTTGATTTCCACACGCTTATACTTCCTTCGAGAGACCACGTCGAATGTGGAACAGATTACGTCGAAGCGACGTGGAGTTACGGTTATATGCTTAAGCACGATGTCAGTGACGTCGAAAGACAACGTGCAGCAGCAATTCTACGTCGCTTCGACGTGACGTCGCAGAACTCGTCGAAGGAAGTTTTAGTGTGCAGAAGAACGCAAACTCATTGCGGGCTATAGAAGGGATTCGACTGCTTGTACGGTAATCTTTGAAAGTTTCTGCGTAAGTGCTATGGCTGCGGCAGCACTGCTGCTCTCTAAGCAGCCACAGACACAAACTATTTAGCCGGCAGCTGATGATACCTTCCATCCTGAACTAGACCACCGCGCACCGCCGCACCGGACGCCCGAGCCGAGTCGAGCCGAGCCGAGTCGAGCCGAGTCGAGCCGAGTCGAGCTGAGCCGAGTCGAGCCGAGTCGAGCCGACTCATGAGAGAGGTCACGGTGGCGCTCCCAGCCAGTCCCCGTCAGTTGTGTGACCATAATGACGGAGTAATGAAGGGTTGACACCTGTAGCTGTGTCTGGCTATGTCCTGATGGTCCTCCGTGACAAAACAGCTCCCAGAGAGTCGCTCGCGCCCCGCGTCACCCCGCCCTGCCCTGCCGCGCCCTGCCCTGCCCTGCCCTGCCCCGCCACGCCCTGCCCCGCCACGCCCCGCCCCGCCCCGACCTGCCCTGCCCCGCCCTGCCCCGCCCCGCGCTGCCCTGCCCTGCCGCGCCCTGCCCAACCCTGCCTGCGACGTCCTGCCCTATTCCTCGGAGACGCTTTTACATCGGACTTCCACAGTCTCGGATTTCCATTACACTTTCTCACAGTGCCGCCTTAAATGTAGGCAATAAGCCAAACAAAGCCCCCGCACGGTAAAAACATTGTGTCGCTTTCCGAGAATTTTTGTGCTTATTCCAAGGAGAGGCGGATGATTCCTTGGAATCCAAGGCAATTGCCTTGAAATCCAAGTGACGATTACTTGGAAACCAAGGCACTTTCCTTGAATTCCAAGGAATCATCCGCCTAACTATAAGACCCTTGGAAAACAAGACATTGTTTTTACCGTGCGAATACAGGCAAAAGGCTTTACTTTCGCACTCCTAGATCCAGTGGACTTCCAGTGGACTACCAGAAATTTATAGACCGGACTCCCTAAATAAAACCATGAGGAGAAAGACTTCATTTGAAGCCTTGACATGCACGATTCGATTCGAATCCAGAATGAAAGCAGGGTGCCGATAGCTGGTTCAATGTACAGATGTCGCACTCTCAGTCCTTATGAACTTTTTTGGCCGTAACGCATAAAAAAATTTGTGCAGCAATAGGCTATGAACAAACTTGTTCGTGGCCATGAACAAATTTGTACATAACCGTGAAAAAAATGTTAATAAAGTATTAATAAAATTGTTTAAAACTCTATTGTTGCAATTGACAATAGATATTTTGAGAATGTTCATGGTGGTCTGAGAGTGCAGCGACTAAAGTGACCAGCCTTCTCCTTCTCCTTCATGTCAGAGGAAGTGACACGCCCCCGAGGGGGTCGCGGCTCCCAGATTCGGAACCGCTACAATATATGCTAATGAGTCTCCTTCTGCAAGGAGGGGCAATACTGACTGATACCGGGACGACGTATGTGGTTACCGGCTGCAAAGGCAGGAACAACCAATCATTTCACAAGCAAACAGCGCACAATGTGACGCGCAAGTACCGTCATCAACGAGCTACTTAACATGAAACAAGAGAAAGCGCACGCCACACACGTATCGACAATCCAGAGGAGCGTACGCACCTTCCCACCTTCTGTGTACCCGTACTCTGATATAGTGCGAAAATGATATATATTTTATCAAAAGACAGAAATTATGGCTACAAAATACGTTACCGACTTGAAGTAGGTAGGAGGCATCCAAAATCTAGCAGCTTATCACAGCGACTAAAAGCTCTTAACAAACCAAACGAAAACATGTAAATAATAAGCTAGGGCACACTAGACGACCGGCTACTGAAGCACATACAAACTGACACACCTTGTCTTCCCGGACCGACAACATCCCCATGGGCCCGTCGGAGTAGATCTGAAACCAAAAGCACACAGTGCTCGGTCAAACACACGTCCTGCGATTTGCACTAGTGGCCTGCTGGCATGCGCTGCTGCGGGGGCGGGGGAGAGGAAGGGCAGGCGATCAGTCCGGGGCGGAGGGGGAGAGGGTTGGAGTGCCCGCGGGGTTGCGGGCGCGGCAATGATGGTATGGGAGGGGGTGCGATAAGCACAGAACCTTTAGGCGGCCCCGCCCGGCCCGGCCCGGCCCACTCAGACCATGTACAACCCTCACGGTGTCTGGGGACGAGAGCGTAGGAAGACATAGCAGGTGACAATCGGCGCAGGGCTAGGGTTGAGCTGTAAGCTACCCACCATCCCCAGCTCATCGAGGGTTAAAACAAAATAACACGCTTCCGGACATTTCGAATCAAACATTCGAGGGGGTCGTTCATAAACGATGGCATGTTCCGGCAAGTTAGGACGCAGACGCATGTTAACAAGCTCGGCTCAGCTCTCAGAGGGATCCTCACACGTTGTCAACCCACGAGCGAGCAATTCAAGTGGCAGAATATTGATACGCTGGAAGTCAGGAGCAAGCTGAGAGACGGGCCACTGGACAGCAGAGCGGCGGAAGAAGCAGGATGGAACTAAGAAAGAAAAGTAGGTCTGGAGAAAGAGAGAACGAGAGAAAGAGAGAGATTGATTGATGTTCGTTTTAAGAGCGAGGGAATGAGAGGCGTGGCGAGATGTAGAGAGCGACGAGGAGAGTTGGGAGGAAGGACAGAGATGAGGATGAGTACGGGGATAGCGAGACGGGGGATGGTTTGAGGAGGAGCATAAAGGCTGAGCGTCGAACAAAGAACTCCCTCTAAGTTGCCCCTAATTACAACCCGCAAACATCCAGGAAAGCAAGAAATTGTGATGGAATCCTTTGTACACCGTCCAGCCTTCGCGGCATATTCTGGATCGGAGTATTTACAGACGCGCAAAGTCACAAAACTCAACACCAAATCTCACGAGCTTTTCATTTGGATGTTTAAAAATACTACTTTTATAGTCATCACTATCACAGTCATTATTACAGCAGCGCTATAAAATAAAAATAGAACGGAAGGCGAGTAGCTGTATTCCTTCTTCAAGTAATGATAGTCATCGCGCTAGCAGTGCTAAAAGCAAGGCCCAAGGCGAGTAGCTGTATTCCTACTCCTCGTAATGACAGTCACTACGCTGGCGGTGCTTTATTCCTACTTCTAGTAATCACAGTCACTCTGTCAGCAGCCTCGTATCCACAGTAGCTGTAATTCCTACTCCTAGTAATGACAGTCACTGAGCAGTGCTTTATTCCTACTTCTAGTAATCACAGTCACTCTGTCAGCAGCCTCGTACCCACACTAATTCTCAACGTGAGAAAGCCATTTCTCTCGGCCGCCGTATCTTTTAGCGAGGGCAGCAGGGACGACGAGGGAAGCAGGGGGCATTCGTCACAGTCGTTACGCTCGGCCACTAGGAGGAGTTCCACCCCTTCACCTCCTTCCGCTGGGGACCGGCGTCGCTCCACGGGGCGGGGCGGGGCGGGGCGGGGGGGGGGGGGGGGGGGGGGGGGGGGGGGGGGGGGGGGGGGGCTTAGTCGTCTTGAGGTCGGGCCCTGTCCACCCCTCCTGGCTCACACCTCGAGGTACGCGGACAGCGGGGCCATCGCACGGGCCAGGCTCGGCGCAGGGTTACTGGACTTAGATCGGCTCGCCATAGCGCCGACAAGCAAATGGGGAGTGACAGCTCCATCGGTTCACTTCACTTCACTTCATTCCCCGGCTAGCTCCTTATCGGCTGCACCGCGCCCTTAGCGAGCTGCAGTTCACCGAGCAGGGCAGGGCAGGGCAGGTTCGACGCCCTCCAGCGAGGAGGGGAGAGATGACGTGCAAGGCACTGCAGGCAGACAGGCCTCGGCGGGTTATTGAAGACCCCGCGAGGCGCCAGGACCACCACACCCCACTGGAGCAACACTGCACTTCCTTTTAAAACTACCACATTTCAAAAAATCAAATGTTTTTAAAAATAACTAAAAAGAGGCAGGTTTAATTCTTAGTACACGTCTCTGACGGTACCAGCTTAAACCATCCTAAATTACTCACATTAATAGTCGACACACCGCAGACAGTCGCCCATTATTTCGTGCCCACTTGATAACGTACCTGAAACAGAAGAGCAGTGCCATTAGTATCACAGATTCACAACCAGCGCGACTATCCAAGTACCTTTCCACCACGAATAATCTCGCAATTTCCGCCAGGATTCCGAGTCGCGACGTGCAGATTGCAGGTTTCAGTCATTACCGACACCAGCCCCGCCCGTCTGGAGGACGTTGCCACTTCTTGCAGAGTGCGAGCGGCACTGGCTTTAACGGCACCCGGAGGCACATGGGCCGGGAGAGCTGAGAAGGGATGTGGGGCGGGGCGGGGCGGGGCGGGGCGCGGCAGGGAGGGGAGGGCTGGGATGTTCGGTGCGAGGGGCGGATGAGTCGCATGGGCGACGGGCTATCAGAGGCCTCAGGGGTCCCCTTAAGTTAATAACAGGCAATACGCTTAGTACCGCGTCTTCTCGCCAGAGGGCCGGGACCATAGGCGGTGGGCAGCGGGGGCTGAAAAAAATTGGGATGCAGGAAAAAAAAGTGGGTGAGTCCAGAGCGTCTTTAAGACTGGATTAATTTTCACAAGAAGTACGCTTGGGAGACCCAGAGACATACTGCAATATAGTTTGCATAAGACCCCGGAAACGGACTTCCAGTTCTACCAGTTATTAATGACGGATGAAAAAGAGGCCGAAACAAGTATTTATGACCCCAAAAAGTTTAACACTGATGGTCAAACTTAGACTTATTGCACCGGAATTCAAATTTTACGCATCTTTTTCGGACCTTTTTGCCGCATGCGATGTGACAGATATTTCTGAATTTTCGTATTTTTACAGAAACACCCATTTCGAATTGCTGTGCTAGTGGTTGCTTAAAAGATTTTCGCTTGGGTCGATTGTATATATAGACTTATATATCATTCTCGCTTCCTATGAAAAGAACCAACACCTTGCAAAACCACTGTAGGCACGCCCGTTTTCGCCAAGTTTCGGAGCGAGTATCTGAGCACTGGTTCTGGCCTGGAGCTCAGTCGCTGCAGAACGCCTGCAGAGTACTTCCTCGAGAATTCAAAAATTTAAAATTATATTTCAAGTAAAACTAAATTCACACCAATGGCCCAGCCACCAGTGAATTGAGGCTAACAACACAGTGACGTCTTTGGACCGTCCTCCAGCAACCTTGCACAGATATCCTCCTGGTGTGGCAGTGGACCCGGAAGGTGTGGAGAGAAGGGGGGGGGGGGGGGGGGGGGGGGGGGGGGGGGGTCCACCCTGCTCGTACAGCAGGCCCTCTCCTCGTTACTTTCCGGGCCCTTGCCGAGCCAGTCGACGCGTCGTGATGTGTCCCCAGTGTTCCTTAGCAGCCCTTTCACTGCCGCTCTAAGTGCGTGATTGCGGCATTTCCCTCCGCACTCCGGCCCTAGGCCTCGCCTCGCCACGCCACGCCACGCCACGCCACGCCACGCCACGCCACGCCACGCCTCGGGCGGAGAGGGACTTACTGCCGTGGCGCCGTCTGAGGAGGCCGCGCCGGCATCAGGGCTTCACTTCACTTGATTACACATGCGAAGTTCTTAGAAAGTGTGTGGATCCACTGTCACAGACAAAATTCTATAGCTTGAACGTCATTTTAACTCCTTAAGAAACCACATGTTTATTGTTTCGCTCTACAGGTAGCCCTGAAACCTGATCTTCGAGCTCAAGCGTATCTCAGTGCCTATGAGAATCCGAGATGAAAGGAGCGGCTCTCATTTCCCTTCGCCGGCCTCATTTGCACGTGGAAATTACGTCACGAGTCCGCTACTCTCCGCCACGCCCCATCCCCTCAGGCGGCTTAGGAACTTGAAGCGCCGCATTGTTAGTTGCGAGCACCTTGCAATAGTGAGCATGCCGCAGAGGGTGGTCAGCGCGCACCAGCGGGGGGTGGTAACTGCTGGCGGAGAGAGAGAGAGAGAGAGAGAGAGAGAGAGAGAGAGAGAGAAGAGAGAGAGAGAGAGAAGAGAGAGAGAGAGAGAGAGAGAGAGAGAGAGAGAGAGAGAGAGAGAGAGCGCAAAGACTTCCTTCCTCTAAAGTGGGAGGGAGATGCAGACACGGAACAAGGAGCAGCCGTCGATTAAAATTCTAGCCCGGCTGGCTCTCCGGGGTCATGCCGTCCAATTTGTAGCCGCGGTGAAAAGTTTCGCAAAGCAAATCGCAAGCCGCAAACACGTTCTTTCCCGCCGCGCGTCCCAGACCGTCTCAGACAGCATCCCCAGGGACGTCGAAGTTAGTAAGAGCCGAGAGAGAGGTGAGGACCGCGGCGGGTCGCGCATAATCAGAGCGTCTCCGGACGAGTATTCCAGTAAGCACTGCTTTGAATTCTAGGCTCCCGACGATTCGTTTTATGCAGAAAATACAAGCCCACATTCTGTCATACCCCAAAGAAACAAAATAAAAAGAGTAAAAGAAAAACAATTTGTGAAGATCTTTCTGAGACTTGACTTCTCACGAAAACGCGTTTTGTATCTTCCTGATCATTTTTGAATATGTCTGAAAGTGACGCCAATGAATGTTTTTTGTATCCCTTTGTTTTGTGGTTGGTTTCCCCGGAATCTGCGGTTAGCTTTAAAGAGAGTCTGTTGCGTTTGTGTGATTATCAGATCAGTCGAAGCAGTGGGCCTGTACTCGCTCTAGACGTTGGCGCCCGCGGACCGCAGGATAGGCAGCGCGCCGCACAGGCGCGTGTTGCAGTACAGCCAGACCCGCAGTCCGCAGGCTCGCGTTGACTCAGAGCAGAAGAACGAGGACCTACTTCCGAGTCGTGTCCTGGCGGGAGCTTGTCTTGGCCTTACGAAAGAACCGAAACCTGGAATCTGGTGCACCATCAACCAGACACCATATTATCGCTAATAACCAATCGTTATGTGGCTAATTTCGAGAGCTATTTTGAAATGCGATCGAGAAGCTATCTTACGCTTTTTGGAATGAGCCTCAAAACTATTTTCAAACACAAAATTTTACACTTCACTTCTTGGTTCGGTTGCCCCTGCATTCTTATTTCCTTCTAACAAATCGTTTATACACTCCGAAGAAATTTCAATCGTCACTAGGCACTAACATTTGTTAGTATAACGGAGAAAGTTGAAAGTAATACTAGCGATTTCGTTCATAATTCGAGCGAGTTTTGTTAGTACGTTTCTTTCTAGTGTGTGGACAAACTTCCAGATTCGTTAGTAAGGAAGTGAGGTTGTCGGTTTTGGTGTTTTCATGAGTTATGCGGGTGGTGTGGGCTACACCAATTGCAAGCGCGGCGTGGTTCACGAGGATGGCGGGGCGGGGCGGGGCGGGGTAGGCTGCAAGTTTGTCGGATGTAGTTGTCCCGTCTGTCGCAGAAGTTTAGTATGTGTGTGTGTTGCAGTCGCCTGCGTGCCTCTCCTGCACCATGAGTTATATTCGTGTTAAATCGACGCGGCAAAGTCGCAAAGTTTCCTAGCGTTTTTTATTTGTTGTTGCGGTACTGTTATCACTATGAGAGACTGCGCGGAGATATACGCAGACCTCCATGTAACACTGTAAAAAGAATACAAGATTTGGAGAGACTTTCTTGAGAAAAAGGGGTAGAGTAAAACCAGTTTGAAAATTTTGGGGGCTCATTTTGAGGATTATGTGGAAATGCATTTTAGCCGATTTTAGCTTCCTGATCATTTTAGTTTAGCTCCGAGTATAGCTCAAAATGTGGCCGAAAAATTCCGGAACTTGGGTTACTTTTCCACCTTCTATCAGGAAGGGCTCCCCGAAACAGGTATTTTTTTGGCTGAGCGATAGCGAAAGCCGGTTACTCGGTGCACGAAAATTGTCGTGTCTGTCTGTCTGTCTGTCTG
>CABIKL010002803.1:0-11967 GCA_902196195.1 Aptinothrips rufus
TTAGTATAAATGGATTGTGAAATCCATCAATGGTTCTGACCTAAAGGTAGGACAGTTTCAAGGAAAGTATCTCCTCATTCCTCCAGGTACATTACCTGGTGGCAATTGTTATGAAATATCATGTGAATTATACCATAAAGCGCAGAATAAACGAATTGGACTTGTGAGTATTAGCTCTGTTACTATCTGCGTGATATATTGAAGTTACAGCTTTATCAGTGAAAATAATGCCAACAATATATTTTAGGCAAGTACATTTGTGAAAACATTAGAACGGGGCATCCAAATAAATCTAAATGTGAGTGGTGTGGGAATAAGCACAAATCAGCCACTCATACTTGATGCATCAGCAAGCAAGGACTTTGACAAACTGGGAATCTTGGAGGTAGGAATCATGATCCATATATGAAAATTAAGACACACAATAGTGAGGTTCTATCCAACTCATCTTTGTTTGAACCTTCCTCAGTTTGAGTGGAGCTGCCGAATTATCAGCAATGAGGTTGGAAGTTCTGGCTATGGTGACAACAAGTGTTACATACCGAACAAAGAGAAAACACTCTTGGAAGACCATCATAGAACAGCTCTGAGAAAGTCTATTCTTCATCTTCCACCTGAATCTCTGCCTATTGGAAGGTAAATCAAGAAAGATATAATTTTCAAACTGGAGATAAAAGAGAAAATTGGAACTAAAGCATAGTAAAACAATCTTTTTACTTTTCAAAGGTATCATTTTAGTCTCAAAGTTTCAAGAAGTCCTCAAAAATATGGACAAGTGGACAGTGTGACGACAGCTGAAGTATCCATTTTAGGAGGCTCACCACCTCTTGTATTTATACCATCAAGAAACTCAGGAAGCAGTGATGGCTCACAAGTACATGTGATAAATCCTGATGATGGTGCCACATTAACTGGTGTGGTGCAAGGAATAAAAGCGGGCTGCCGAATTTCTTGGGGGAGTATTGATTTGCCAGGTTACATGACGCTCAATCACGGTATGGTGAGTCAAAGAGTAAAAATACTTATCTTATTATATGAAAGAACAAAGTCATTTATGAACTCGTGATTGCAGATGCACCAAGAAACATACACCGCAGTCCTTGAAGATAGCAAACCTCGGGAGTTCACTGTGGAACTCTCATCAGGATTGATAGGAGATGCCAAATACCGCTTTCGTCTTACTGCAATATGCCCTAGTTATACTGGAATAGAAATGTCATATGCTGAAACTGATATTTTAACTGATGCCCCACCTGTTGTTGAACCACTGACAGTTTGTACACTATATGAAAATAACTCAAAATATGTTATTAACATTTATCTTAATACTCATATTATTTATTTTCTTCCTTCAGGTTGAGCCTCTTGAAGGGGAGGCACTCATAACTGAATTCAAATTTAGCACTGAACCTGCTTATGATGATTTATTAGATTATCCTTTGAAGTATTATTTTGGTTTCCGAATTCCTGGAGATGGCGATAATGTCAACACCTTAACAAAATATTTTCATTCAAGCAGTCAAAAGCTTTCTGCAATAACCTATTTACCAACAAGTAAGAAATTGTAAGAATGCCTTTAACAATCAGATTTTAATATGAACTAAGCATTTTTTTCTCAATGCAGTATCCCTCACCACAACAAAAATCCAAAGCGTGATAAAAGTTTGTGATGTTAGACATATATGCCGTACAATTGATGGACCTCTTGTGTTATCACATGCACCAAAAGAGTTAACAACCGAGCGTGTTGTGTATGTAGATCATTACTAGATCTGAAGCTTTTGTGGTTATTTTGCAAACATAAATGAAAATTCATTTTGCACATTCATTTTGTAGATTGCTCAGTGAGGAGTTCTCATCCTACCTCATGGCAGAGGAATATGAAGATGCAATCATGCTTGTTGAAAACAGCATGGTAACTTTAGAGGTCCTTGAGGACAAATCTTTGTACCAACTTGCATCAAAAAATGTGGAAAAGGCTGTTAACTCTCAGCTTGATTCATTTGAAAAGAGGTATTTTATTTTAAGATTATTATATGGACATTTTAGAACTTCTAAATCTGTAACATTTCTTACTATGAATACATATCCTCATGGAAATAATGTTTTGCCTCCAGACTTGAATCAGATCCTGAGGAAGTAGACGCGGCCCTTCGCTTTCTTAAAGCAGCAAACACTGCTTTGAAGCACGGGGCTTTCTCCCAAGAAACTCTTCAGAGGCTGGTGTCATTTAAAGATAAAATTTTGAGCATGCTTAGTGAGAAAACCGAAACTTCATCAGGTAAAAGAATTTTGCTCTTACTTTTACATTTTTGCTTGAATTTTATCTTGCTTTAATATTCGTTTTATTTATTGTATTTTATCAATCTAGAATATCAACGAGACCTCAGATTAAAGAGACAAGCTGGAAGGATAGAGACAGAACAGCCCAGAAACATACTGAAGCCAGAAATGGTTTGTGCCACGTGCATTATGAAATACAAATTTTCAATTTTTAGATGGCAACAAGCTGAAAATTTGTTGAAAGCTCTTATTAAGCTTACTTACTACAGCACTGTATCAAAATTTATTTCCGATTTTGTACATAGGTACGAACGCTATTGAGTGTGTCAGAAGTTGCAATTTTCAACCTGAGTGATGTCAGCAAAGCACTGTCTGAAAAAAGAAAGCTACTTCAGAATGTATCATTCTTTATGGACTCACTTTGTAAAGGTCTTCGCAATTCTGCTCCCATTTTCATAGGTAAGAAAAGGGCATAATTTGATTGCATGACTCGAAAGGATTATAAATCTTACATAATGCATCTTCAACTGCTCTCAGGTTCCAAGGTTGTAAGCTTCAGTGTTCAACGACTTAACATGCAAGTGAAGTACAAAGATGATCTAGCGATTCCAGATTGGAGATCTGCGAAATCAGGTGGAGCGCCAGTAAATGCCACAGCACTTGTAAGTGTTTGTGCTTCCTAATATAATCTAGTATTTAAAATACTTTCCTAATATCCAGTTTTTGTTACAATTGATATCAGACTAATCCAGTCAATTTATACCTAATATCTGTTGCTGATAAAACATTTATTGATACGCTGTGCTCAATTATTTTTCTCATCAGATTCGCCTTGGAGAAAATGTGCAACACTTGTTGGATGGCAATATGGTATGTATGGGAGCCGTTTTCTATCCAATGGATTTTTTATCAGAAGTGTCTGGAGTAGCTAAAAAAGGTTTAAACAGGTGAGTTTCTTTTCTTATATTCTTTCAGACAACTCTATGTCGCAAATAACTCTTTGGGCATTCATTTCATCTGTTCTTTTCATTTAAAAACAGACATAGTTCAGTGTACCAAGTCAAAATAATTCAAAATATCTCACAGAAAGTAACGGTTCTCAACAATTATGATGGTTTAGACATCAAAAAGCAAACAGTAAGAGTGAAAATTCCATTATGGCCAGAGAAAATTAGCAGTGGGTTGGATCTAGAGGTAAATATTTGAAATTAAATCATTTAGTTGTAGATTTCAAAAACTACTATGTTATGAGATAAAATCTGTGATTTTTCAGTGTCGTGTCTGGTCTCATGAAAACTGGGATGGTCATACATGCAAACTCATCAAGCTCACAACGATCTTCAACAAGCCAGCAGCAGAATGTTTGTGTAGTGTTGTAGGTTACTATGCGTAAGTTCAAACTAGATAAAAAATTTGATAGATTTTGCACAAAATAAGCCTAATTATTTGAACTTAATTTTCTTCTTTCAAGTAATTTTTTTGTTTTGATAGTGTGTTTATAGTGGAATCACCAAAAACAACTCATCAAACTTCTAAAGCCAGTGAGACTTCTACACTACCAACAGAGATTTTTCCAACTCAGATTTCAGAGGCATCATCAGTAAAGACAACACAACAAACATCAACAACACAGATAACAACCAAAGAAATTCAAGAGGATACGACAACAACATTAGCTGCCACTGGCACTGAGATACTTACAAGTTTAGCACCTGGAATGCCGATCCCCAACACTTCCCAAAACTTTACATTCAAGTAAGAATTATTTTAATTTCTCCTTCATAGCACATATAAGAATAGTGCTAACTATAATAATTCAAAACAGGATTCAGGAGGATTTTTCAGCAACTGTGGGATCAAATAAGGATGCTTTCATTTCTCGATTAAAACAAGATATTTTGAAACAAGTAGTAATGCCATCAAGTATGATTGCAAGTATTGATGTATCTCCAGGTGAGTGTTAATGACCCTGACTCAGAGGACAGTTGACCCCATACCTTTTTGAAGTTCTGATTGTAAAGAATTTAACTTGCTTACAGGCAGTATTTTGGTGACCCTCCATCTAGTTGACACGGACATTCGGACAGTTGATGATGTGCTGCCAAGTCTGGCTGCAGCATTACAAGATGGGCATCTGTCCATTAATGGAATTGATGGTAGACATCTATCTGTTCCTCGACAGAGTTTAATGCTGCTTCAACGACGAACTGAACACAACTTTGTACCCTGGATTGTTACTGGCTGTACAGGATTTGGCTTATTTAGTATAGGATCTTTGGTTATTGCTGCCATTTTTGTAAAGAGACAGCTACAAGGGCGAGACTTTATGAATAATTCTGTAAGTCTCAAAAAAATCTGCAAAATGGTCCATGTTTTGAAGATTTGAGTTATTGATATTTATAATTATTTGCTTTCTTAGGGCAGCCAAGAGATGAAAACCAAAACACCTTCTTATGGGCGTTTTCACTTAGAACAGACTTTGGATGGCTCTGAGGCAACTCTTTCCCGATACAGAGATTCTGTCAATAATCCGCTTGTGATAAGTACCATTGGTGGCTTGGCATCAGTCATGGGCACAAATGCTTTGTTTTCTGCCGATGCAATCACTACTTCAGCACAGTAAGTTTTCTATATTCAAAACATCCATAGGTAATTGTGGGTTCTTTGATCAATTAACTGTTATGCTATGCGCTCCTGTAGTTTCAAACTTCAATCGCCTCAATCAGAGAGCAGAATCAACACCACATCTCCCAATATGGGGAGTTTACCGAATCCTCATACAAGCAACAACGGCAGTGGAAACACAAGTGAGAGTAGCGGGGCCAGCAGTATTAACAGCACCCAGAAAAGAATTAGAAACGGATCCATCCCAAAACCAATCACATTACCAGAAGACAAAGAGCCAATCATGTGTCTTCAGATTGGAGACAACAGTGAAAACGATCCTGCAGAAGAGGATTCTGGCATTGTTGTAACAAACGGAAAAATAGTAAGTTGCCATTCCAATAACAGCAGAAGTCAAACACCCGACATTACAGTAAGTCTCTCTCATTATGTTAAATCTTTGTCTCTCACACAAACAACAGCCTGTTGTATGCCGTGAACCTAATACAGTTCATGATCATTTCTAGGGCCAACCGCCGCCAGATGTAATTATTCTACCAGGCACACCTACAGCAAGAAGTAATGATGTGCTCCAACCAAGTGACTAACAGACCACATCCACATAATCCTGGTCCATAAATTTCATTGTCAATCTCTTGCAAAATACTTGTTTGAACGAGACAAATACAAGGGCACTGCAAATCAACTGCATGGATTTGACATAGTTGCTATGGGGATTTATGGCGATTCCTTTTGAAACACTTGTCAGTCGCTTGCATACTCCTCAAAATTGAGATGCTATAAGAAATGGACCAGGGAATACTACATGGGTAATACGGGCAATATCGGCATTTTATGAAATTCTGTTTTTTTTAGATAGTTGGCATAAAAGATAAAGTGTTGATGTAAAGTGAAATATTTTATTTTATTTTGAATAACAAAATAAAAATAACAAGCTATCCTGGAAAAGCACACAAGACCTAGAATAAATGCTGAGACTGCATAGAAATGAGATATGAGATGTGCTTTTTCTCCACCAGCAACAAATGACCCAGCTCTTAGAAGTAAAGAGAGGAATACCAAGAAAATAGCAGCAAAGAATTGCACAATTTAACTCGTTAAAAAATCTCCAAAGAAATTAAGTTTACATTTTTTCTGAGCTGTTCAAATATTATTCATTCCAGACTGCAGATTTTGTAACTTTTTTTACGAGGCCCCTCCAATTGACATTTGACCTCACTCAATAAAAATAATTAAAGAGTTGTTACAGGAATCTGTATTAAATGTCTTTTATCATCAGAAGAAAATAAAAAGAAGCTGGCCCAAATTTAAAACAATGTGAATGGTTGGAAAAAGTTTCGATCGTTGAAACACCGTCTCAAATTCTGATATCACCGCAAACTTCAAGAAATTCTAATAAATTCTTACTTCTCAACATGCATTCCTACAATCTCCCTAAAGTAAGAAATCTGACACATTATATGTATAATCCATCAACACATAGTGCATTTTATGACCCTAAAAAAATAAAAAAAAAAATAACAATGTTATGCAAGAATCAAAACTGCTTCAAAGCAGTTACTATGTATTTACAGTCCCATGAAAAATGTTATCACTAAGTTACACATTTAGAGCTTGTAAGCTGATAGAACATAATTCCAGATCACACCCTTTCAGCAAATGATACATCTGGCTACCATGTAGTCAGGAGGAAATAACATGTCAATAAAATCGAAGTTAAGATTATAAAATAATTTTATGTAAGAGGAATGAGAAATTAAATGAAAATAACAATTAAGAGATAAAGTAATGTCATTACTTGCAGAAGATGTTGCTTTGAAAAGTCATCCAATGAATCACATTACACCTCTGACTTTCAGAACATCAAAAGTTGTTCAAGATAGCATTCTCTATGCATACAATACAGATAACTTTATAGTAATAGAAATATTCATACCTAGCACTAGAAGAATTTATTAATTTCAGACACTTTAGGACTCTAAAACAAAGTAAAAAATGGATGGTGGAACTTCGGATATTCATTGCCATAGATTTTGCTTGAATTGAATATTTAATCAAGAATACAACTCTAGTTCCAATTGCCAGACCCGAAAATGGAGATTGTTTGTGCTTCTACTCAAAACTGATTCACAGTGACAGATGAACAAAGGTAAATGGCGTCCTTTGTGTTTTGTAAAAAATGGAAGTAAATGAGTTCAAAAATGAAAAGAGGATACTCAGAGAAAAACCTATAGATACTGAAACTGGGCTAAGTAAAAATGTGTGAGTAATATAATATGAGAAACGGCTAATAAACCATACTCACAAATAAACACGGTAAGTGGTGTCACTGTAGGGGAAACAACTAAGGTAATGAGGTAGCCACCAAAACCAGTAATCCAGGGGAATAATATGGGGAAATATGGTCGATATTTGCAGATTAGATGGAGGTATTCTGGTTATCTGGTTGCTGTCTCGACTGACAGTCGGCAATTCCAAAATAACTAGAAATAGATAAACTTGAGATTGAGTATGACCCATGAAAGAACGCTTTCTGAATCAATAATATGGGGAAAGCATCCGTAAGTTCCAATCTTAGTGAGTTTTAGGAATCTTTTTTGGTAGTTCGATAACTTATATAAAATCAAGCTTACACATTGCACAAGAATAATACTCAATTTCGATCAAGGCGGCTTGCTCTTTGGATCAGTCACGTTCATATGAAGAAATATTTTCAGACAATATGATGAGAAGTTAACTCGGAATTTAAGCTCCAAGTAAATATCCTTTAGTTTCAGCATCATCAATGTAAGTGCTCTACTAAATGGAAGAATAACATTTACTATCTTGTATTTAACTAAAATCCAAAACTGGTGGGGAAAATTTCCTTTTAACCATATATCAGATAAAAGTATAAATACTCTGACATATAACAAGACCTACACCTTCCACATCACACATATTAAAAATATTCTGATGCGACAGAGGTACTGCATAAGGCACATCTGATATATTGTTGACATGATCCATACCCTACAAGTTACAGTAAAAGCATTGTTGTTGAATTGAAGCAAATGGTAAGGAATAGAAAGAGAAGGAGCCTATTTCCAGCATCACATACAAGGGACAAGGACATCAATTTAGAACTGTGGTCAAGAAACAAGGTGGGGTGTATTCTGCCTTGAAATTTTGCAAATGACAGTTTAAAAAAAGGAAACAATCCACTAACATATAAGCTACCTCCTCCTTTGGGCACGGGGCTCTTAACCCTGTCTCCTCACAACATTCCTCAGCAGTGTACCTCTGCAATAACTTTCAATTTCAAGGGAGGCGGTGGGGGAGGAGGGGACATAACTAAAACTTGAAAACTCACCGAAACTTCTGTTGATAGAAAGTGCTTCTGAAGCTGATATTGAAATCAAATAGCCAGTAATAGCAATAGTCTCTGGGCAAACTATCACATCCATCACAATACGCTCATGTTGACTCACATTCAATTCATGGAATCTCCATCTTCTACAGACTGCAATTTCTCCCATTCATCATCTGGAATTCACAAATGATGATTCAGATTTTCTTAACAGAAAGTGCATCAATGTTATAACATACCGCAATACACACCAGGTAAAGTTGCTGATGAGGACGACGAGGATGAAATTACTGTACTATCGTCAGGACCGGTGTCTGTGTCATCTGATTGAAAAAACAATCAAATATATAACAAGGTTATTCAGAAAGACTTCCAGAATTAAGTTTTTTAAGCAAATCTGATTGTGGTTCAAAGATTATACCTTTATTTCCAAGTACCACCATATCGCCCTTTTCCTTCATTGTGATATCCACAGATTGACTGGGATCATTACATTCTTTCTCAATCTTGTCATCACTCTTGGAAAATTTCTCAAAACTGCTCGTTGAAGAGTCTTCAGTTTCATTATCATTTTCCAAGAGATCCAATGAATCAATCGCTGTCTTCACAAATGAGAACAGTTTGTTTTTAGCGCCTACAATTAAGGAATTTGCAGAGTCTTCATCTGATTCATGAGGAATATCATCATTTTCAATTGCTCTCGCTTCAGAGTAATGATTTTCATTGAGGGGAAGTTTAAGGGGAGATGATGGTTTGGAACTCTCCTCGGTCAAGTCTTCATCAGAACTTTTGGTCTTGCATTCATTTTCATATTCTTGCAGAAGTCGTATTTGTTCTTCATCTGAAATGTCTACTTTGGTGGATGAAAATTCAGCACCTGGGAAAATGTCAGTCAGACCAATGTGAAGAAAAACAACTGGTCGGAAAAATCACTATATAACATTATAAACTAACCATGCTTACTCAGGAACTGTTCGGCTTCTTGGGCCTCACGATGTAGGCGCCTTTCCTGAGCTTCCCGATGAGCTTCTTCATCTTCTAGAAGGGCTCTTCGAAATAGGAATCGCTGCCAAAAGTCTGCATGACTCACCTGATATAATCAACAAATTTAACATTTAGGAGGAATGAAATCCCATCAAATATGTCCGTAAATCATCAGAAAACAAACCTTAGAAGGAACAAGTTTTGTGTATTGTGCATGAAGTTCAGCATTGGTCACCATAAGCCTTGTTAGGTTGTCACTGTTCAGAATATCTTCTTGGATATCAAGCCAAGCAGAAAATTGGGCTGCTTCCAAACCACTTGGCTCAGAGGTAAATGTTTCATCAGATGTCATTAGAGAATGGAGCTGAGCCTTTAAATTATAGCAATCTTACATGAAAAGTTGTATAACTTAAAACAAATGCCTTAAGATGATTTTGAATGAGATCAGAGCATTTGGAAAGTGGGGATGAATTGGATACATACCTGAAACCTTGTTAAAACAACTGGAATATTTCCTTTCATGATCATAGCCTCTTGGTCACTGTCATCAGGGGCAGGATTTAGGACATTGTTAACTGTACCTAAGAAGGAAGACATGCTGCGCTTCATTGTATTAACTGTGGATTCAGGTTGGTCAAACTGAAACATAAAAACAATAAACTTTTAACTTAACAATGTGCTCCTCTTGTACACAGCCAGAAAATCTCAACAAAATACTTTGTATGTGAGAAAGTTATTTCACAAATCTATCAAATTTTGTTTGAAATTGTTATGTACTTACGCTAAGCTGTTCTTTGAGCGCCGTGGTGGTAGAATTAACAACTTGAGATGCTTCATTTTTAACTGTTGAAGAGAGTTCATCGAGATCTCGTTTAACAAATTCAAGCACCTCTGCAGACTGGAAATGAATGGCGGGAGAAATAAGACAAATGGGGCACTAAGTACTTCAGGACTAGAAAAAACCATTAGCGTTATTTTCACATTACCTTGTTCTTTGCTGCATTGACAACTCCACTTAAGGACCCCCACCATCCACTGGAATCATAAATAAATAGCAGCAGGTCAGTAAATTAGGCGTTTGAACATACAAGTTGTATAAAATTATACTGCCGTAGGGAGTGCTACTCTTAACAAGGAAAAACTGGCAACATTTTAAGTAGAAAATACAAAATACATGAGAGTAAATGCGTTGCCTACAAAAAGGTAAAAAGTTAATTCTGTTTGAAATGGAACTCTTCACAACTGTGATAAAGTTGGTAGACCAAGTTGAGGTAACCAGAAGTTCTCTATCAATTCTTTATCAATACTCCCATGTCCTGAATTGCTAACCCGACGTAGGCTATGTGACCAGGACGAAAAAGGACAATGAGAATTCTTTCAGAAACATAAGAAAATATTTGTCTCGAATCATATGTGTTTTTCAAAATCATTCTGGGCGTCAAGCATATCTACACAAAAAAGAATCTCTAACTGGGCCATGAAAAAACTACGCAAGCAACAGACGCATTTTTAAGGATTAATTAACCCTTCTTTGAAATAAAGACACTCACCCTCCGTCAGCCATTGTTTCTTGAAAGAAGCAAGAAATTCAACTACGAAATTTCTTTATATGTTCACGACATACATTCGGAAACTATCTGTCAAGTAAAACATACAAAATTTAAAAGAAATATGTAACACGCACTGTCTGATCACTTGTAAATATTATTGTAGACTGCCATATTGCTGGGTACCAGCAGAAGTAAACAACAGACGAACAAGCACAGTTGATCATAGGCAGAGAGTGAAAAAGAGAGTAAGGTTAACTCTTGGTTCACTGAAGGAAATAGTTACGCACCCTTTTTATTTAAAGAGGAAAGTACAAAAAATTTACACTTCAAAGACAATTTTCTTTTAAAATTTTTGAATATCCTGTCATTAAGCATCAACTGAAATCGGTTTTCAAAATATTATGTTGGTATGAAGAAACCTTTTCCGGGCGGGAAAAAAGAAATCTATCCAAAGTATAACGTCAGACGGGCTGGGCTGGCCGAGTGAGAAAAAACAAGTCGTAGATGTGGCTTAAGCGCCAAGGAGCCACGCAAAAGTTTATTAAATATGTGACGGACGTAGATGTCCGTTTGCGCGACGAGCAGGCCGATTCTGACTAGCAAGAGAGTATTTTAACGATACTGACAAAATTAAATGATAGCTATGTGACTCGTGATTGTTGATATACTCAGAGGCTGTCATTTCACAACCAGCAAGAAAAAAAAAAACCAGCTCGGTAAATGGACGAGAGCATCTAATTGTTGGCATAATTTTTTCTTCTGAAATTGCTGAGCTTGAGAAGCATATATTCAATTAATATAGTCCTACCCATGTGCAACTCCTCATGGCTGGCTACACTAGGAACTAGGAAGCGTGTGAAAGGAGACGCTGGTGAAGCACGCCAGCAAGCGTTTTCTTGGCGAGGGTCAAGGGCCGCGGGACGATCGAGAGTGAACGTGCAGGGAAGGCGCACCACGAGGCGCACGCGTGGAGTGCGAGGAGACGACGGAGACGACGGAGCGCTAGGGGCGGGCAGGGGTCTGTAAAGTTAAGGCGGCGGCAGACGGCGGCAGCCTGGCTGCCGTGCTTCCGCTGGCCGCTAGTCGTCGGAGGGAGTTTCAAATGAGGTTGACAGCCGAGCGGAGCCATCTACTCATTAATTCTGGAGTCTAATACCGAGTTAAACCAAAATCGGA
>CABIKL010002804.1:0-11964 GCA_902196195.1 Aptinothrips rufus
CAAAGCAAACCATCAACAAAGGACTCACTTTTGCCTTTGTCCTTGCTTTGAGAAGTTTCAGAATTTGCCCACCCTTGAAGCCAAATACCCCTAGGCTCTCTTGTGTTATTTCTTCAAATTGTCTTTCATTCAATGATATTCAAAACAAAAGCAAATTAATGCAAGCTTGGACACATGGTTATGCCTCTTCAGGAGTGTAAGCATTACAGCTGAAGCCAAAATTCATGCAGCTCAACAGTTGGTCGACAAAAGGGCACAAATTAGATTGCATCTCTAGAAGGGGAAATGATATTCAAAACAAAAGCAAATTAAAGGGCACAAATTAGATTACCTGAGAGACACACTCATTGCATTGAACCTACATTATAGCTCTTTAAAATTAAAGCAGTAAAAACATTAACGAAATCAACATTGTGGGAAACCTAAAAACACTTCGTTCTTGTTTACGCGTCTGCGTTGCGTTCTTGTTTTATAACCATATCAACCGCGATCGTCCCACTTGTGCAGGCAGCCTGCAGCGAGACGCCCCTGTACAGTTCTCATGATACTGTTTATTTATTTTTGTACGGAAGCAATTGTCTCTGACAGTATGATCCGCAAATGAGGTAAAAAAGAGAAAACTATGTGAAAATTTACATCTTAACAGATCTAAATAATATGCGTGATATGTCAAACGTGATTCAAATGTCCCGCCGCGAAATTTGGCGCAGAGTTGTGAAGAGGGCGGAATTGGGCTGTTTCCTTTTTAGAGGGCGGGTTTCGAGTAGGGAGAGCGAGAGCGGAACCAAGCGGAACCCGGCGTGCCGAACCGCGAGAAGGAGAAGGTCCCCCTGAAGCTCCACAGCCAGTCAACAGCCACATTACGGTGGTCATCATGGCGCCTCTTGACAGCTCTTCCATTCAACCTGTTGAAAACAACTTCGAATTGCTATGTTCTATGAAATGCAACAATTTGATACCTGTAAGCAAGTACCGCTCCCCGCGCACAGGATTGACGGTAGTGATAGCCAGCGTTGAAGGACCAGTTGTGAAGGGTTACTTCACTGTTGGTAAGTATGTCCTGAATGGTTATGTTATTTATTTACACTTACCTTCATCTAGTAAACATTTGCGACGACAGCTATTTCTTCACTCCCCACGTAATAAAATCTGTTGTGAGTCTTCTGATTGCCTGTTGGGGTAGACTGTCAGAGGGAAGCCAAAAACAACGTCATAAGACAGGGAAGACAGGCAAAAGACTCTCACAATACTACCCATTCATGTTTTGGACTCATTGTGGCACAGTTTTGATCACTAGTTACCTGTTTTCGGTCCCTAAAACAGGCAATCATTATAGAGCCACAAGAAGTTCAAGAGCGATATATGGCACGGGTTTGTGGCGAATATTGCTAGCTTTTTGAATGGCTTCTATCAATGAAGATTTTATTGTTACCACGTTTAAATCAGTGTATACCTTTGTACTACTTGTGGTCCTTTGTAGTGTTTTTGTCCTAAAAGTATCTTTAAATTTACTGAACTGTCTTGATAATCCCTTATACTACACGAATTTTACATTTTGTTTGTTTGTTTTCTCCCGCTAACATTTGATTTTAGTAAAATAAAAACCCATTCTGCATAACATCTTTTTAAATTAACGCTTTGACTCCTAATTGACTTGAGCTCAATTTTTAACCTACAGCGACGGAGGCAGCGGATGATGACGGTTTGCCACACACCTTGGAACACCTCATCTTCCTTGGGAGCGAGCAATATCCGTACAAAGGTGTTCTTGATCTTCTTGCTAACCGTTGTCTTGCCTCAGGAACCAATGCTTGGACAGGTGAGATATTGCAGTATTAAGAGAAAGATATGATTGCCATGTATAATTTCTAATTATCTTTTAATTGATGTTGAAGTTCTAATTCAATTCATCATTTCTATTGCAGATACTGATCACACATGTTACACAATGATGACCGCTGGAAGCGAAGGGTTTTTGACTTTAATGCCGATATATGTTGATCACATTTTGTACCCTCTCCTGAATGCAAGTTGAAGATCAATTCCCCTACAGTTGCCATTCCTTTGTATCAATGAGGTCAAACCACTAATTCTTCATTTTTCTCTTTAGGATTCGGGCTTTGTGACTGAAGTGCATCATGTAACAGGGAAGGGGGAGGATGCTGGAGTTGTTTATTGTGAAATGCAGGGCCGCGAGAACTCCGGTGAATCTCTTGCATACCTTGAAATGAAAAGGGCTATGTATCCTGAGCCGTGGGGTTATAGATATCAAGAAGCAGGGATAATGAAAAATCTCAGAGAAAGTTGCAATAATGTCAAGGTATTTCATTACAAAAAATCAAACTCTTTTTAAAACTGTGGAATTTTATAACATTAAAATACAAGATCATTTATTAATATTTTATGTTTTAGGTTCGCAACTATCATAAGAAGTATTATCGACCAGAAAATCTCACTCTGATTATTGCGGGGCAGGTCAAGCCAGAAGATGTGTTTGCTGCTCTTGCGCCGATCGAAAGCAAGATTATCTCCAAAGTCAGAATCCTCTGATTTTCTATGCATTGACTTCTATATTTCAGCTTGAACATTTCTAATATATTTTTTCTATTTTTATGTGATAGGGAGATCGTGGTCTATTTGAAAAACCATGGCAGAATTCATTTCCAGAGTTCCCTGCCTCTGTTGATAAGGAGGTACTGTACCCATGTGACGAAGAGGATAATGGCATGGTCTTTATTGGTTGGAATGGGCCGTCAGCTGTGACAGATTTACATGGGTAGGCTTATCACTGAAAGCTACTGAGAAATTACATGCAGTTTTATTTATTTAATTTGGTCCCTCTTGCACCCTTACAGAATAACAGCCTGCTGTCTCTTGCTTAAATATTTATGTGATACTTCAGCAAGCCCACTGCAACAAGAATTTGTTGAAAATGATGATCCATGTGCCAGTAATGTAAGCATGCAATTACAATTGTTTTATGTATGAGCAGATGACTCTTATTTTTTTCTGAATGCTTTAAATTGTGTGCTTATTATTTTGTTTAGGTCTCATTTTCCTTAGCTGAGAACAAGGAAGCCATGGTATACATGGTATTTTCCAACGTTCCTGTAGGTAAACTCGATGTAGTTAAGTCAAAGTTGGATACTCGATTAAGGAAATTTGTTGCTGGAGAGGAACGCATAGACATGAGCAGAATGGCTACTGTTGTCAACAGACATCGTCAAGAAACACTGAGTCACCTGGAGACGAATCCTCACGATGCTGTCGCTTTCATGGCTATTGCAGACATGCTCTATGGGACCAGTAAAGATGATGTGAGTTCTACCTGGTTCCTTTACTACTATTACTTTACATGCTGTAAATAATATCTGATTCCATTTAATATTTTCTCCTCATTTTCTAGCTTTATTTAAGACTTAATATCATTGAGATTCTGGATAAGCTTGCTGTTGAGGAAGAAAGTTACTGGGTAGATCTTCTTAACCAGTACCTTCTGAAGAACAAGAGTGCAACCATTAGGGGTCGTCCCAGCCTGGCAGAGCGTCAGAGACTCTCTGATGAAGAGGAAAATCGGATTGAAAAGCAAAGGAAAGATCTTGGTCCAGAAGGTCTCAAGAAATGTGAAAAGGAGCTGGGGGAAGCTATTGCCCACAATGAGGTACAGAATGTCTTCTGATTGTTTATGATTTTTCATGTTTTTATCATCATTGGTGTATATTGTGACTATTCAATGTTTGCAGCTTCCCCCACCTGAATCTATGTTGAGAAGTGTTGCCATCCCAGATGTATCTTCAATTAATTTCCATCCAATTGAACGTTTTTCAAGTGACTCTGCTCAGCAACACCCCAATTTACATCTTGGCAAAGTGCCTATCTTCTCACAAGTAGACAATGTTCATACAAACTTCATTTATGTAAGTACTGGAAAATTTAGATTTGTAGAACTTGTTAATAGATTAAAATATTATAGAGTTGTCTAATTCATTGATGTTTTTCTTTCTCTTTTTTTTCTTTTTTTAATTTTTTGGTGTAGATGTACCTTCTGATGGACACTGCAAGTCTATCTGCTGATCTGCGACCTTATCTTTCTCTCCTTATGGAAGCATTCATGGAACTTCCAATTCAAGAGAATGGAAAGTTGATTCCATATGAAGATGTGGTTGCTGAACTAGAAAGAGACACTGTGTCATCAAATGCCAGTATCGGTGTTTCAGGTGGATCTCGTTTCTTCTGTGGGTCATACAGTACTACAGCTTACTTATCTATCCAGGTAAATTACTATTTGGCTTTCATGCTAATCTCAAACACCTAATAAAACTCTAAATATCTTGAAAAATGTTTTTCCTTCTTCCAACTTAGTGCGAACCTGCTAAATTCAAGAAGGGAATACAGTGGATGAACAAGCTTCTTTACAAGACAGTATTGGACGCTGATCGCATCAAAACAATTGCCAATAAATTGGTAAATGATGTTGCCCGTCTTAAACGAAGTGGTTCTAAGATTGTGTCTGCTCTCATGAAAGGAATCAGATATGTTAAAGGTGTGTCTCAGGATTATGCTTTGTTTTAAGAATTATAATTTGCATCTCTCTCCTCTGTATGAACTACAAATTAATTTTACAAATATGGAATTTGGGTTTCCAGGAAGCAATCACTATGCCTCAAGTCTTTTGAGACAGCAAAAGTTCCTGACTTCTTTGATTGAAAAGTTGGGTACAGAAGATGGCTCTAAAGCTGTCATTTCTGATTTGGAGAAAGTTCGTCAAATCATAACTTCTCCCAGTAATATTGTGTTACACTTGGCTGCTAACCTTGAAGAACTACCAAATCATGTAAAGCCAGATGACCCGGTGACAATTTTATCTGATCTTCTTCCGGCTGATGTCAAATCTGTATCCAGCAAGTATGTGGTCTTCTTTCCTTGCTAAAGTTTCTCTTATTTTTTTTATATTTTATTTATTTTTGTATTGTGATTTTCAGATTGACCATCACCCCAGATTGGAAGTTGATATGCTCACCATCTGAGTCACCAAATCCAAGCTGTGCTGTTGGGATGGGCTGTATTGAGTCAGCATTTTTGAGTCAGAGTATACCTTGTATCAAAGATCCTCTGGATAGTGATCTTGCCCCACTTTTGGTCTTCCTTCAATACCTTACTCAGCTGGAGGTGAGCCATGTCTTGTGTGTGTTTGGCAGAATTTTACTATATTCTATGTTTGTTTTTTTATGATCCCTTATTCTCTTTACTATAAGCATCTCTCTATTTGTCAACTTCTTTTTCAGGGTCCCATGTGGAAGCAAATTAGAGGACAGGGTCTATCTTATAGTTATAGTGTTTTCCCTAGCACAGCTGATGGCTTGCTCTATCTGATACTGTACAGAGCCACTAATGTTGTTGCTGCATATAAGGAAGCTCGAAGCATTTTGGTAGGCAAAGTAGTAAAATAATTTGTTTTGCTTCTTCTTTTGTCACTTTATCAGCCTAATCACATTTTCTTGTTCAGGAGAGTCACTTGCAGGACGCAAGTGCTTTTGAAGGAACTCTTTTGGAGTCAGCTAGGAGTTCTTTAATTTTTGAGATCATTAATCAAGAGGGAAGTGTAGGAAATTTGGTTGGAGAATCAATACTCTGGTATTGCAAAGGTGTTGATCGGAGCTACAACAGGTATGCATAGGCACATAGAATCATGCAATTTAAATTTTTCCCTATTGAATTTTTGATTCTAAACTCTTTGTGCTATCTTGTCTGTTAAGCAAACTTGTGAAGCAAATTGCTTTAGTCTCTGCTGAGGATATGGCTCGTGTTGCACCAAAATACGTCCCCTCTCTCTTCAAATCGGACAATAGTCGTATTACGGTTGTTGTGCATACCTCCAAGGCAGCAGAAATAGCTGCTGGTTTTAAAGAGTAAGTTTTACAATGTTTTGTATTCATTGTCTTGCCCAGCTTGATTTTCACACTTAGATAATAATTATTATTTTGCTTTTGCAGGCTTGGCGTGAACATAAGTGTGTATCCAACGTTAGAAGATAGTTTCCTATCCCAGTGGTGAAAATTTTGTTCTGAATGAAACTATGTTTGTTCACCTGCAATATTTTATGCAAGACTTTAATTTTTTCCCCCATTATATTAAGTATTTGTCTTTGTTTCATAAATTATGATTTTGGCTTTTACCTGCATGATGTTGAAGAGACACATAGTTCATGAATTTCTGATGTTTGTTTACAGTTTGTGTTACTGTTTGTTTTAACATTAAGTGAAGGCTACTGACTTTCAAATACCCTCCTTTATTGTGCTGTCCTCAGATTACTGCTTCTTTGTCATCTCAATCTAATTTTGTCCCCAAACTAGTCTTTTAAACCATTTCAATTCTCAAATAATCTGGTTGTTTAAAAAAAATTACAGCTTACTCTATTTTTTGAAAAAATCATTTATTGAAAGTTTGTAACAAAATGGAATGTTGGATAATTTACATGATCAATCATTAAATTTTAATAACTAAATGTCTCAATACGGCCTTGTTAATTCAGAAATGCACCTTTCCCAAGAACATTAGTGATCATATTTATACTAATATCCCAGAGCCGTTCAGCCAGTTCAGTATCTTGACTTGGTTTGCTTGGAGTGCAACGGCAACAGTTGTTGAAATACAAACCAGTACAACCAGCAAGCTCATGAGCTGTGGCGCAGTACACTGTAGTACTTGCTCCTTGTTGCTGGAGTATAGAAGAGAATTATTAGTTTTGCCAACAAATATTTTCTTTTATGGGAAAACAATAATCAAACTTACAAGAGATTTTGTGAAGGGACGAACCAAAGCAAAGATAAGTCTGTAAAACCACCAATGCCTTGAGATGTCTGTGGATATCATATTTCCAGGATGAACAGAGAATACTTGAATATTTCCATCACACCAGCGTCTTGCAAGTTCCGTTGCGAACAATACATTACAAAGTTTTGTATTATCATACGTCATCATACCCCAGTATCCTCTCCCAACTTTTGGAGACAAGTTCAACTCAGTTAAGGTATCCAAAGTTAAAGAGGAAAATCTTTTGAAAGAAAAGTGGAAAAAGAAGCATTAATTCTTTGTATAGATCTTAATGACAGTAAAAAATGTCCAATTACTCCTTCCAACCTGTGGCTCTCGGATGATACTACAACCACCCTTGCTGTTTTCGCTGCAAGTAATTCAGGTTCAAGCAGAAGAGTTAAATAAAAATGACTCAAATGATTAACTTGGAATGCTGTTTCAATACCATCAACAGTATGAGAGAATGGTATTGCAAACACTGCTGCATTTAAGATAAGCATATCTAGCTTTCTGCAATTAAGAATGCATTGATATAATACGAGCAAATACATGTACATGGATTTTGCTAGTTTTAAATACATAATCAAAAACCCATATTTAAAAACAATACTTGCTTATACTTCTGTTGGAAACTTAATGCAAATGTTTTGGTGGCGTGAAGGGATTGTAGGTCCAGCCCAATAAACTCACAATTCACATGAGAACGCTCACTTCTGACACGAGCCATTGCCTCCTCAGCTTTTGACTCACTTCGGCATGCAAATATCACAGTGCAGCCATGAAGAGCTAGAGAGCGAGCTGTTTCAAATCCTTTGGAGAGAAGGCATAGTCAAAACATGTTCATAAAAATAACTAGTGGTAAAATATTTTTACAACTATGTTAAGGTACAATTAAAACTGTACCTATCCCAGTGTTGGCACCTGTGACAATTGCCACTTTGCCACTCAGATCTCGGCCATGTAGTACTTGAAGAGCAGTACTTGACCCATCAAACCTTTGACGGAAATCGCCTGGGTGTTCTTTTTCCTCTATAGCAAAAGCTAGTCTTGGGTCCGTGTATGTGACTCGGTTGTTTTCATTGTTCTTGTAGTAAATTTTACCATCTTCATCAACACACTTCTCCCATCCAAAGGGCATTTCTAATTAAAGAAAAATTTTCATCAACAGGTTTTAAAATTAGGAGGAAAAAAAAATATGTAAACTGAAAATGACCTCAGCTGCAGTTTGAAGATCAAGTATGGTAGTACTTTCACGCTAAAATGTATCTATCCTGATGGTTTTATGGTAAAACTTGAATGTCTTACCTCCACAAACTATCTTTTTCTTGCCCGTCCTTGGATGTGTCCATTGAGTGCCTTTAGTTGAATGGCTGAGAATTAAGAAAGAGACAGGCCATAGTAACAATTGATATGATCACACGCAATTTCTGTCAATTCGTTTTAAAATCACCATTATTTGAAATACCGTAACGTCGCTTACTTCACATAGTAAACACTTCCATCAGATGTTGCTCGTTCCTCCCAGCCCGGGGGAAGTTCATCCTCGCTATCTGAATCTGGCAGAGGAGCGCTCATTTTATGTTGAAATTTACAGAAGAGTAAAGTGGCCTGAAGGTTGATGACGACCCTGAACGTAATCAACACAATTCAAGGGATTAATTCAGATGACAAAGTGTCATACGTCGCTTTAAGTTGCTAGGTTAGATTATTTTGTGGGCTACGGTCTTGCTGTACGCAGTTGCCAGCAGACAACTCGCGGCTCACGGCCTGCTAGATGCCTACAGCTACTAAAGCGCGGGAAACATGGTATGTTCCTCTGTGCGGGTGACCAAGGCGACAGTTCATAGTTGCGGTAACGGTTTTGAAATCTGTGAGTGCTGCGTGCTTTGTGGAGGATTTCTTCATCACTCTTCGAAGGAAACTTATGGCTGGAGCATGACCTCCGGAGTTTCGATCGAGTCATTCCGAAAGTAATAATGTTAGAAGTTAGAAGAAGTAATAAGCTAGAATCACAGTATCTTAAGGAGTGTTTTCAGAGACGACTCTGACGTCTATATGATACGAGAAGAGTTCGTTCATCCCAAAACTGCGATACAGCACTAAATTATGCCTTAATTAACTGCGAGTCACACATGGCAGCGTGCAGGACTAGAACTAGAGTAATCGGGGGAGGAAGGAAAGTACGCTGGGACAATCCTGGCAATACCATCCACCCCAGGCGGTATAAATCAAACCGATCCCACCCCCATCCCAACTCAGACCACCATTTCCCAACCGCCCGGATCGCTCTTACTTCCCCAGCTCACGAGCTTGCCCTTGAGTCCTTTTTTAATAGAAGAGACTGTTCTTCATTGTCATCACTAGAATTTGAAATCGCATTGTGGACATCGAGTTCCATTAGTGAACCAATCTAACCTTGTGCTGTGCAGTGCCAGGGCAGCGGTAGAGTACCGCGAGGGGGGGGGGGGGGGGGGCACTGCTCGGCACTGCTCGGCACGCGTACCAACACCGCGAGGACTGGACTGCGGACTGCGGGGGAGGCTGGTGGTGGTAGCACTGATTACAATGTGCCAGCTCGACCGGAAGTAATTAATTAACAACATTGAGTTCAGCGGCGGGGCGCAGCGAGCAGTAACTATACTGCACGTTGTTGCTCTGGACGCTGAGAAGGGAGGGAAGGGTGCTGCGGGGCTGCTGGTCCACAAGGACGAGACGGACACTCGGACACGTCTCTGACGCACTGTACTCATGACGTCACCACGCTACAATGGGCGAGTTTCTTTTGTATATAGTTTAATGCTTCGATAGAGTTCTCCAGAGAAGCCTGAAACGGACTTTCGTTTCAAGCTTTTTCGAGTACCCTAATGCCTGGCTGCTTCCATCTGAATAAACTGCGTGGTGCCGCCGCTACGGGAGACATCAGCAGGTTATCAGTTCCTGCCGCGGTGAATAGACTTGAAAAGCGCCGTCAACAGGCGCCATGAGTGCGTGGCGTGGCGTGGCGCGGCGTGGCGCGGCGGTTACCCATCATCCCTCAATCTCTCTCGCCGCGCGGCTGCCACCCCTCAGCGCAGCGCCGCGAAGCACCGCGCTGACTTGCACAGTCGAGAGCGGCTTAGTTAAACATCATTAATTCCACGACCCGACGATGTGCAGATTACGTGTGTGCCTGCTGCGCAGCCTCGCTGCAGGACCCCTGTGCTCCTGTGCTGCCTGACTTCCCTGGCATTATGGCGTCGTAGGGCACATCTGGCCGGCATAATATAGTGCGCTGGCTAGGTCAGGATACAGATAGTCTCCGGCTAAAGCGCGCTTCATTCACGCGCTCGGCCTTGATGTAGTGCACCCGCCCAGATAGCAAGGCACTGCTGGAAATGCGCGTTCAGGGCGCAACCGCGGGCGCAACGGCGAGCTCTGGTTGCGCCTTGAACGCGCATTCCCTGCAGTACCCATTGGGGGTGCTAGACCTACTACAACATGGAGATCCTGGTAACTCTATGACCTGCTAGCTTTTCTAGAAACGGTAGCCGCCTTATCCCTTGGCCCTGTCCACCTTGTCTAGCACAGTACTGGCGCCGTGTGCACAGTGTGGAGAGTGGTGGGGGAAGAGATCCGCGGCGGCCGGCGGGTTGCGGGGCGGGGCGGGGCTCTGTCTCGAAGCTGCTGGTCCGGTGTGTTGGCACTCCTTGGCACAAAGCCTCCTCTCAGCATTCACACTGGCCCATTAGCTCAGTTGGTTAGAGCGTCGTGCTAATAACGCGAAGGTCGTGGGTTCGATCCCCCCATGGGCCATATTTTATTTCGCTGTTGGTTGGAATGACAACAAGTGCGGGCAGGTTCTTGTGAATGCAAGGGCAGCGTGGAAACGAGATGAATTTTGCGGCCTCTGCAGCGTGAGAGGGTGCGAGAGGATGCGGCTATGTGGGTGGGAAGCGTCTGATTGTTTGCCAACCAATCACGGGGGCACGATCTCGGCGGGAAGGGCGGGAGCTTGCTAGAGGAGCGGTGCGAGGCGAGACAGGTGTCCAACCTACCGGCACGGAGGCACGGGGTGAGGCTGTTCAATGAGAGCTTCACGCCCTTCTCTCATGACTCCCAAGTGCTAGATCGCGACCCTCGACAGCAATGCAACGGGGGTTCTGAATCACAGACGTGACAGGGAACAAAGAGAGGGGAAGGGCGAATAAGAATCGTCCTCAGATTTGCTTTTCTTTTGAGAGCGATAAAGACAAAGGCTAAACTCCAAAATAATTTGGATAATGATCGCAATAAGTCATCACTGGTTTTGGAATTCCGGTAATTCTATCATACTTTTTGATGGTACAGTAATGTGATTGCAGGTGTGATTGCCTGGAAATCTTGGGCGACCGTAAGTGATAGTGGCTGTGTTATTCTAAGTGTACAGTGATTGGACGAAAGTGGTGTACGCCTCGGCGATAAAAGACAATGTTTTTTCTCTCGTCCGAAGTACGTCGGATGAGACGTTTTAGTTGCGAAGTCAGAGCTCATGGTCACACTGATTCGTGCGGTGAGCAACGTTTAATTCCATCCTCATTACCCCTCGCTTCCCCTCCACTCCCCTCCCCTCCCCGCGGCCAGGGCCGTAGCGCCGCGTCACAGCTTCCCCCAGTCACACTATCACCCCCAGGAAGTGATCAAAAGAGCTGTGATGGGACGCGGCGGGGCGGGGTGTGACTGGGTGGGGCGGGGCGGGGCCGGGCGGGGCGGGGCGGTATGCGGGGTCGCACTGGGGTGGTGAAGTGAGCACGTATAATGGTTTATAATAGCACTTGGGATCTACGACCAGAAGCCGCGGAAGACATCCGCTCTTTGAGTGTTCCTTACCTGAAGATACTCACTTTCTTACGGCCTTGCATTATGAGAAGAAGGGCGCTTGCATGTTGCTAGACTTTCTCCCTGCACACACCGCAACTTGTATTTTATTATATTTTTAGAGGGCTCTGTCATCTTCAAGCGGAAATGTACGTCGTTACTGCAGATCGATGTTGCGGCCCGTATGTGTTTGGTGGGGGGAATTGGGGGGGGGGGGGGGGGGGGGGGGGGGGGGGGGGGGGCGGTATGCGGGGTCGCACTGGGGTGGTGAAGTGAGCACGTATAATGGTTTATAATAGCACTTGGGATCTACGA